>JALPQI010000892.1:0-185728 GCA_025490895.1 Thaumatotibia leucotreta | reverse complement strand
GTTTTTCTAAATTCGCTCACTAAGGGGTGAAAAAGAAGTTGAAAGTTTGTATGAGGTATGAATATTTTTCAGGTTGCAGACTTGAAACTTTGTTTATCGACTCTTTGATACTATAAAATAATAGTGTGTTCGGCGTTTTATAAGTTAATTGATACTTAACAAGAAAAGCATATTTGGCAGTTTTCAAAATTGGCCCCCAAGGGGTTAAAAAGAAGTTGAAAGTTTATTTGAGATAAAACGGTTTTGTGATTTATCATCCAATCATCCATTTTACTTCAAAACGTGATATTTCCTTACTTAGGGAAGTGGAACTGCCGATGAAGGCTAGAACGGAACTCCGGAACTCTTTGGTGTTTTGTATGTATGTAACTGGTTATGCATTTTAAGCAATGAAGATGGTCGTATAAGTTATTGTAAAATACCAGTTCTGATGGGGTATTTCCTTAGGAACTGAGGGAACTGGTCAAACCTTAGGATTGTGTATTATCATTTACAAATCAAGCATTTTCATTTATGCGTTGTAATGTATGTGGAACTGCCGATAAAGACCAGAACGGAACTCCTTAACGACACGTGTTTCACTTTTGGCAGATATTTCTGATTGATTGCGTAAGTTATGGAGCGATGGCGGTCATGCAAGTTTTTGACAAAGATCAGTTTAGATGGTAGGTCAAGTTAAGGAATTAAGGGAACTGATTAATGTAGAGTATTTATGTAAGCTACTCTGTAAAATAGGTTTCATACTATTGTACCTTATAGTTTCGCTCTGTCCGTCTGTCTGTCCGCAACATAGCCCAGTGGCCATTAATATTAGAAATCTGCAATTTGGTACAGATATACAATATACATATTAATCATGCCGACAAAGTGGTAGAAAAAATTAGAAAAAAAAATTTTTTTTGGGTACTTCCCCAACTCGTGAAATGTGAATGATTTTTTTTATTTGCTGTAATCCTATAGTGTGAAATATCGTTGAATAGGTCTTTGAAAAAGTAATAAGGGTCTTCAACCAAAATATTTTTCTAAAGTCAATCTTTTCGGAGATATCCGAAGAACTACGGAACCCAAGCATGGTCCGACATGCTATTGGCTGGTGTTATACGGCTAATGCTATTGATATGAAGACGTCTTTTGAAATAAATAAGCTACTCTTTAAAAGAGGTTTCATACTAATCTAACTTCTTAGGGTTCCGTAATATACTAGGAACCCCTTATAGTTGCGCTCTGTCCGTCTGTCCTTCTGTCTGTCCGCAGCATAGCTCAGTGGCCATTAATATTACAAATCTGCAATTTGGTACAGATATACATATTAGTCATACCATGGTAGTGGTAGAAAAAAATTTAAAAAACATTTTTTTTGGGTATTTCCCCGACTGGTGAAGTGTGAATGTTTTTTTTATTTGCTGTAACCCAATAGTGTGGATTATCGTTGAATAGGTTTTTTGAAAAAAAATAATGGTCTTCAACCAAAGTATTATTCTAAGGTCAATCTTTTCGGAGATATCCGAAAAACTACGGAACCCAAGCATGGCCCGACATGCTATTGTCTGGTGTTTTATTACCTCAGGGGCTGCTAATGCTATTGATATGATGACGTCTTTTTAAATAAATAAGCTACTCTTTAAAAGAGGTTACATACTATTCTAACTTCTTAGGGTTTCGTAGTAAACTAGGAACCCTTATAGTTTCGCTCTCTCCGTCTGTCCGTCTGTCTGTCCGCAGCATATCTCAGTGGCCATTTATATTAGAAACCTGCAATTTGGTACAGATATACATATTAATCATGCCGTGGTAGTGGTAGAAAAAAATAGAAAAAACATTTTTATGGGGTACCTCCCCAACTGGTGAAGTGTGAATGATTTTTTTATTTGCTGTAATCCTATAGTGTGAAATATCGTTGAATAGGTCTTTGAAAAAGTAATAAGGGACTTCAACCAAAATATTTTTCTAAAGACAATCTTTTCGGAGATATCCGAAGAACTACGGAACCCAAGCATGGCCCGACATGCTATTGTCTGGTGTTTTATTACCTCAGGGGCTGCTAATGCTATTGATATGATGACGTCTTTTTAAATAAATAAGCTACTCTTTAAAAGAGGTTACATACTATTCTAACTTCTTAGGGTTTCGTAGTAAAACTAGGAACCCTTATAGTTTCGCTCTCTCCGTCTGTCCGTCTGTCTGTCCGCAGCATATCTCAGTGGCCATTTATATTAGAAACCTGCAATTTGGTACAGATATACATATTAATCATGCCGTGGTAGTGGTAGAAAAAAATAGAAAAAACATTTTTATGGGGTACCTCCCCAACTGGTGAAGTGTGAATGATTTTTTTATTTGCTGTAATCCTATAGTGTGAAATATCGTTGAATAGGTCTTTGAAAAAGTAATAAGGGACTTCAACCAAAATATTTTTCTAAAGACAATCTTTTCGGAGATATCCGAAGAACTACGGAACCCAAGCATGGCCCGACATGCTATTGTCTGGTGTTTTATTACCTCAGGGGCTGCTAATGCTATTGATATGATGACGTCTTTTAAAATAAATAAGCTACTCTTTGAAAGAGGTTTCATACTATTCTAACTTCTTAGGGTTTCGTAGTAAACTAGGAACCTTTATAGTTTCGCTCTGTCCGTCTTTCTGTCCGCAGCATAGCTCAGTGGCCATTAATATTAGAAATCTGCAATTTGGTACAGATATACATATTAATCATGCCGACAAAGTGGTAGAAAAAATTAGAAAATAACATTTTTTTTTGTTTAGGTACACTCGACCAATTGGAACCCCAGGCCACTCTAGAACCATGTCAAAATGAAAAGCCGTTTGAAATGTCTTACAATCTGATTGATAACGTTACTTTGACATGGTTCCTGAGTGGCCTAGGGTTCCAATTGGTTGACTGTACCTCCCTAACTGGTGAAGTGTGAATGATTTTTTATTTGCTGTAGTCCCATAGTGTGGAATATCGTTGAATAGGTCTTTGAAAAAAATAAGGGTCTTCAAACAAAGTTTTTTCTAAAGTCAATATTTTCATAGACATCCGCAAAACTACGGAACCCTATCATGGCCCAACATGCTTTTGGCCGGTTTTTTATTACCTTCGGGGCTGCTAATATACCTACAGGTTGATATAAAGTGAAAAAAAGGAATTTCCTTGTAGCGGCTACGTCACTGGTTTCTAATACCCTAAGGGCCCGGCCACATGATCACGGTGCGGCGTCGTAAACATAAAACGGCGCCGCGTCGGGGTATTGCACGTTATCGCACCGTGCGAAAAACGTTGCGGTACCGTGTTGAGTATCTACTCAAACGACAAAAGACAAAACTTGGATGCATCTGCATCCAAGTTTTGTCTTTTCTTTGCTCGTGTTGTTTTCAAACCCTGGAAAAATGACTTGGCGGACCTCCTTCCACGCTCTAGTTTTTAAAAACGTATCTTTGTAATCGTCAATTGTTTCGTCGCAGAGGACTGAACGTTCTTCTACCAAAGAAATCAACATATCGGCATATATATCCTCAACCATCTTTGAAAAAAGTGTAATTACTAGTGATCGTTATCAACGTGCACTTTCCGTGGCACTACGGTTGACAGAAAAAGTAACAAATATGAAAATGTTATTTTGTTCTATTACTCGTACCCTAAAAAGAAAGTACCTACTCTTGTTAGGACACATACAAACTTTATCCTACTTTATTAAAGAAAAATTTTAATGTCATTAATTTATGACCAGAGATCGAATTTCGATCGAATTTAATCAAAATGAATATTCTAGTAACTATTTCAAGTCCCACGGGGTGGGAATGAGTATTCGGACAGACTTTACCAATACATTTTCGATTTCAAAAGAAGTAAAAAATATTATGAGACATATGTCATTTTCGGACAAAAAAGTTTGTTTTTTTAATTCTTATTTGTGATTTTTTTATTTTTTTTATACCAATTTAATAATAAATTGTAAGGAAAAAATTTTAATTTCGGTGTAGGTAATTATTTATTATATTTAAAATGACTATAATTTATGAAATTTTAATAATCTATAAAATACGTGTGTATTTGATTTTTCTGTCAACCATATTTTGCCACCAATACCGCAGTTGCCGCACGTTGATAACGATCACTGGTGTTTACTAACTGAGTAAACTGAGAAAGAAACTTGGTGCTAAAAGGATTGTGACGTTCCTTTCAGAAATTATAGTCATTTTATTTATAATAAATAATAATTACCTACACCGATTTTAATCACTTATTCAAATTACACTGATTAAACCAGTAAACGACTAAAATGTATCAAACAGATTTGGCTGTCAAACGTTCACGTCAAATTGAAAAATCCATTATACAGGGTGGTTAGTGAGTAACCCGACAAACTGGAAAGGTGTATTCCTGACCACATTTTGAGACTATAATGTCATATGAACTTTTCTGGAGTCAGCTTAATTTAAGAGATAATGACAGTCATGTTTAAAAAAAAACTAATTTCATAATAAGTCACTGATAAATGCCTGCACGATTAAAATTATTACGCTAATAGTTTTTATCTTGACATACTTACTGACGAAAGTTAGAGAAAATGACAAAAAGTATCAGAAAATTTTAACCTAAGAAAAAAAAAAATATTTAAAATAAATTCTTTCCTTACAATTTATTATTAATCATGTATAAAAAAATGAAAAAAATCACAAAAAAAAATTAAAAAATCAAACTTTTTATGTCCGAAAATGACATAATATATGTTTCATAACATTTTTGACTTGTTTTGACATCAAAAATGCATTGGCAAAGTCTGTCCGTATACTGATTTCCACCCTGTACTCCACTTGAAATAGTTACTAGAATATTCATTTTGATTAAAATAAAGACTTTGCAAAATGTCATTTATAGTACTGTTATATGTCATAAATTAATGACATTAATTTTTTTCTTTAATAAAGTAGGATAAAGTTTGTATGTGTCCGAAGGAGAGTACTATTTTTTTGTTGGTACGTACGAGTTATAGAACAAAATAGCATTTCTATATTTGTTACTTCTTCTGTCAATCATAGCCATTGCCACGGAAAGTGCACGTTGATAACGATCACTAATAATTACACTTTTTTCAAAGATGGTTGAGGATATATAGATGCCGATTTGTTGATTTCTTTGGTAGAAGTACGTTCAGTCCTCTGGGACAAAACAATTGACGATTACGAAGATACATTTTGAAAAACTAGTGCGTGGAAGGAGGTCTGCCAAGTCATTTTCCACGGTTTGAAAACAACACATGCAAAGAAAAGACAAAACTTGGATGCATCTACTCAACACGGCACCGCAACGTTAATCTGCACGACGCCGCGTCGTATTTTCGCACGGCGCGATAACGTGGATTTGCCCGGTGTAGCACCGTTAAACTGCACGACGCCGCGTCGTATTTTCGCACAGTGCGATAACGTGCAATACCCCTACGCCGCGCCGTTTTACGTTTACGACGCCGCACCGTGGTCATGTGGCCGGGCCCTAACTGATATGTCATTTTGGCTTTGTGCAATGGCTATGACACTCTGAATAACATCCATTTCTGTGAATATTAAGTTCTAAAGATGTGATCCACACAGGATTGATGAGATACCTCAAATACGAGTATATAAATATGCAAGTATATTTATATCTTTTTTATTAACCCATGATTAATTTTCAATCAAAAAGTAAAAAGTAAGACTACTAATAAAGACTACGAAGCTTGTTAGCGGCACCTATTTACGATTGGCCATTTGTGCAATTTGTTATAAATGTTATGAATAACCCTCTGCCGCTGATGTGACGTCTAGTAGATACCAGTGCATTGCAATGTCGCCGTTACAATGCGGATAACAAGATTTAATCTTATCACGTCACCAGACCAGTGGCAGTCGTCGTCGTCAGTGGCAGAAGGGTAACGAAGGCTGTCATGAACTGCTCCTTGGTGAACCGAGGGAATTACTGTTACAGAAACAGGATCGATTTTTTTTTTCAAGCCTGTAGGAGTGTCCATCTGCTGGGCCTCTCCCTCAGATCTCCACAGCTCCCGATTCGGTGCCAACTCTGGCCAATTGTTGGCGAAGGCGTCCAGGTCGTCCCGCCATCTCCGCCTGGGCCTGCCTCGTCCCCGCCTTGTTTGCGGCATCCACTTGCTGGCTGTAATAGCCACCTTTCTGGATGCATGCGGTAGACGGTAGACGTGGCCGGCCCAATCCCACTTTAGCCTGGCAGACTTTCATTTGGACTTATGACTTTAGGTGAGTGACCATGTTTAAGCATCGTAGGTTAGGACGGGCAGGTTACACATGTCGACTAATTTGCGCTTCAGTGACATTGGAAGGTCGCCCTTCATTAGCTCTGTCATGGACCAGTAGCTCTTCCCGGCATTTTGAATACCGCGTTCAACTTCCTTGTCCTGCCTGTTGCTGAAAGAGACTAGCTGGCCCAAGTAGATATACTCATCGACATAATGTATCGTCTGCCCGTCTACTTCGACCCTACATTTTGTGCTGTTAATCATCACCTGAGTCTTTGTGCGATTCATATGAACTTGAGAAAGCTTGCGTTGCTCAGGTCTTGGAACATTAACTGGATCGATTGGCATCAATTTTTTTTGTCAAATATGACAATTTTCTCGCACTTATCTATTGTATACGCACATACAGGGTGGAAATTCTTTTCACGTTTCTATTCAAGATCAACAAAATTCTACTTAGATTTTTCTCTACTCTTATAGTATGTTAAAAAAACACGGAAGATGAACTAAAAAAATGTATTTGGTCTTTGGCGGAATTATTATGACCACAGCCAGATCTCCTACTCTAGTAGTACTTACAGATTGAGAGTAAATCGTCTGTGACAGACGATGACGCATATATAAGGTTTCCGTTCTTGTCATTTTGGCTATGGTGACTTTAAAACGTCCTATTATTTTTTTTAATGAATTATAGAGTTAATGGACGATTTATTGTGTTAGAGTAAGCGATACTACTAATGAAACACAGTCAACGAGTCTACCCCATTAAATGAGGCAAACCTAGACAACGGAATTCCTCTGGCAAATGAAACCGCCTCAGACAATGTGTAAGGACACAGCTTTCTGCTAGTCATCGATTTCTAAGAATCAACCGAACAAAACTACAATAAGGTGTACTCATACAGTATATTATGATCATCCTCCAACTCCTCATCAAACCCGCACTATTACACCTTATAGTAGTTTTGTCACCAAAGGCATACTAAACTTCAGCTCAATTGGCCCTTTCAATTCTTCATCAGGTCAGGTTCATCTATTGTATTGTTATCGAAGTTAAGTAAGCATACTTCTCCTCTCACTACAATCGGCCCACCAAAATCTGGTTCAATTAATCGTTGCAATATTTGTAAGCATACGTATGTACATAACGTAAACACAGCTACAAAAGTCGGTATGTGATTTTTTCTGATTTTTGGATTTTAACGCCATTTTGAACCTTTCTAGAAGACTATCTATAATAGTTCAGGATTTATGAATTTTATCATCATATCATCATCATCAGCCTATGATAGTCTACTGCTGGACTTAGGCCTCTCCTTTTAATTACGCGTGTGGACGCATTAGGAGGCAAATGCCTATAATCGCCACGCTGGGCAAGCGGATTGGCGATCGCAGTAATGTTTCCACTATGATGACGCTGCTGCCCATCATCAATCTTTTATCAAATAATGGTCAGTGACACTTCAATCCCTTAGTCGACTCTTACGACACCCGCAGGAGGAGTTGGGGTGGTGACAAATGTATTCTTACTGCCGTCACCACACGGCCAATGAATTTTAGCTATGTGATATCATACATAAGCGGGTTCGATTCCCGGTTTAACCATGAAATAATTCAAAATGCAATTCAACTTGTTTTTGTAAATCGAAATAATGTCTTCTTTCAGTAAGATGTTCCTTTACAATAATTAAGGTATTTTTTCTCCGACGTCGCGATATTTTTTTTCCATACAATTGTTTAAAAAAAAAAAAATAATGCTGTTTTATTCAGTTTTAAACATAAAAGGAATCTTCTTTCAGTAAAATATGCTATCTATGATATTTAAGGTACTTTCCCTCCATGTGGCATCGCCGTGGGACGCCCTGTATAATAGATCAGTACATACGAGTACAGGCTGCTCGCGAGCATCGCGAGTTGCGACATATTTTAATGTTGTATTCCTAGCCATATTTAGAGTCTTTAATGTTATATGAAATTTCCTGGATCCGGCTTGGATTAGAGATAATCAACCTTAATAAATTAATATTTTTTTTTTATTAATAAGCGTGAGCAACTCAGCTATGTAACCGAGACCACGCTAAAAATCTTTAATTATAAGATTAAGGTCTAGGTTATAAGGTAAAAAATGTAAGTAATATGGATTGAAATAAACAGTTTAATTTTTTTTTTTAACCCTTTTTCGAATAAGTTCGAGTTGTGATAATACTGATAATATCTCAAATATTTAATGCCCTCGCTGGGATTTGAACCCGGATCCTCCAGCATCGTAAGCACATTCACTACTAAGTAGGCTACGGAGAAGGCTGACTAATAATATAACTTATCTAACTTTTTTATTATAGGAACCAGGAGTTGCCAGAGGAAGAGCATGAATTTATTATAGAGAAAGGTACTAGTCATGTAAATAGTCCAATTACAGGGCGACGGATAATTAATGTACAACATTTACTGAATCAATTAGCTAAGATCAATGATCATGGCCCATAATTTGGATGTATTTTTTCTTATATGAAAATTAAATCTCAAAAATGAAAGGGACTGCACTCGAAATAGTCCATTATATTACGGAAAAAAAGTTCACATTCGGATACCAGCACCAAATTTTAGTATGTTGTTAAATATGTCATTCTGTATCCAAAACTGCCGGGAGACACTCTCTCAAAGGTCAAGGTCACCAGTAATGACGTCATCAAAATGCCTAGTGCCTAATTTCAAAAAGCGCTAATTTGTTCCTCAACCGCCCAACGTACACCATTGTGTGTGGTATCAATTGAAAGGTTATTAAATATGCTCTAACTTTGTCTTTTTGTGTTATAGCGAACATCTAAAAATAAAAAAATATCGTTGAAAGAATAAAAATATTTTTTTACTCTTTTCGTACAATGTACATTTCATCAGGAAACAAGCGGTATTAGAAAAAAATACTGTACTACATAAATGTAGCCAAACTATTATCCTAAAATAAACAGTTTAAATCATCGAAATCGGTTGAAAATAAACAAAGTTATGTCATTTTCTATATTCCGCGGCAAACGCCATACACCTGCCATCCGCCCGCCCGCCAGTTCGAAAATGTAAATTACACCCAAACTATGCGATTGATTTATACTGATAAGATATGAACTAAAAGCCAATTAATTATACAAATACAAGTTATTTAAAAATACTGTTGTTATTAAAATAAAATACTTAATTTAAGAAAAAACCAAATTAAAAAAAAAGTAAGGTAGAAAAAAGGTAACAAATGAATAATAATAACTTCTAACTATCAATAAAAGAATATTTGTATTTATTTAACGTTTTATTCTGAACAGTAAATTCTGGAGCAAGTTCCTTCACATACACAAAGAAGAGTGCAATTTAAAACGTTTTTTACGCATACGCCAACGTGGACAGGGCACAAGTTCTTTACAACTTGCACTTGCATCAGGAATCGTTTTCCACAATGGAACTGTAATATAGACAAATACTTTCTCTGCTTTTTTCCAACTCCAATCGCAGGGATCGATTTTCTTGTGGATAAAGCAAGGCACTTCGCCCATATCTTCGTTTGGTTGTAGAATGGTCCGCTTCAGATTTTGAGTCAGTTTCAGTGCATCTTTAGTTGGTGAGATCATAAATTAAGGAACATTCCGCCTTGCTATAATTAATTGTTATATCATTTGTAGTATCTCTGGACATTCGTCATCCAAGTGGTGGACGGCCTTCCTCTTTCCAGTAGCCATGGACAGATAGTTTATCACGACATGACTGTCCGGTCGGCGAAGAACGTGACCTTACAATCTTAGCTTATTTTTACAACCTTGAAACTCCTCTTTACATGCTTGTTGTGAACTCTGGTCGTGAGCGCGACTCCTCCTGCCCATCGTAGCAAACGAAGTATGCGATTAGAAGCAATCCCAAATATTTCAGCAATAGACGGATCGCATAAAAAAATAATCAAACTTACCTACAGGCAAAGTTTGTTCACACAAGCTAACAATATAAAGCACGATACTGAGCACGGAAATCTTACATCAGTTCGTAACAGCAGAATTGTTTCAACTAATAATTCATAGTTAGCAGTAGTAAGAATAACGAGCAAATTACTAATTTTAATAATTAGTAGGTTAATGAATATTCCGTTGGAATGACAACTGTAATCTATGCATATAAAGGTAAGTAAAGTCCTCACTTCTTCCTCCGTGACTATGCTCTCGTCTTCACGCGAACAAGCCTATGCCAGAATATTATTTTACACACAGCCGCCGCTGAAACAAATAACCACGAGGGTTTTTTTAGAGGGACGGAAACTTTGATGTTTGGAGTTGCTTGCCCTGGAAAGGATTTACATGCTCTCGATACACGATGATAAGATCGTTAGCTTGTTTGAAGAGACTTTGCCTGTAAGTTTGATTAATTTCTTATGCGATCCGTTCATTGCTGATATGTCTCTGATTGCTTCTCATCGCATGTTATGTTTCGGCCGGAATCGAGCGGGCTGTCGAGTATCTGGTATGCTCATTCATCCCTTTCCCGTTGCTGGAGCTGTAGGTTAATGTCACGGCTGCGTTACTCCATTATTTTCTTCTAGCCTCCTTGTATTTTTGCAGAACCGTAGAATATCCCTGGGCGACCCCAGGGAAGAACTCATGGACGTCGACACGTCCATGAGTTCTTTCTCCTGCAACCTATCCCTGCCAAACACATAATGCCGCTGCGTACATAATGCATTCTACCAGAACATGCTGACTAGTTTCGTCTCTCCCGTAATGTGGACAGGCTGCTTAATTACTTATTCCCATCACCTTAAGATGCCTGTTGAGGGTGTTGTTTCTCGAAATAATTCTGATCAACATCCTCAAGTCAATTTTTTCCAACTTCGTAAAGTATCGGGTACTCCTCACGTCATTTTAGCTTGCCTAGAAGTGGTTTCCTCTTTCCACTCTCTCTCCGCTTCTATTTCTTTCAGTTTACTCAATACTCTATCACATACATCGTATGCTATGATAGACAGGCGGAGACACGCTCAAGGACTGCGTTCGTCACTTATGTAATGTAAGGGTTAGTTTCAAGATTGTAAAAATAAGCTAAGATGGTAAGGTCACGTCCTTCGCCGACCGGACAGTCATGTCGTGATAAACTATCTGCCCATGGCTACTGGAAAGAGGGAAAGAGGAAGACCGTCCACCACTTGGATGACGAATGTCCAGAGAGACTACAAATGATATAACAATTAATTACAGCAAGGCGGAACTGAATAGCGGTAAAAACTTTATGTTCACATAATACCTTGTAAACTGTGTGGAAGCAATAAATGATTGAGTATTGAAAGCATCTCACCAACAAAAGATGCACTGAAACTGACTCAACATCTAAAGCGGACTATTCTACAAACAAACGAAGATATGGACGAAGTGCCTTGCCTTATCCACAAGAAAATTGATCCCTGCGATTGGAGCTGGAAAAAAGAAGAGAAAGTATTTGTCTATATTCTAGTTCCATTGTGGAAAACGATTCCTGATGCAAGTGCAAGTTGCAAAGAACTTGTGCCCTGTCCACGTTAGCGTATGCGTAAAAAACGTATTAAATTGCACTCTTCTTTGTGTATGTGTATATGGAACTTACTGCAGAATTTACTGTTCAGAATAAAACCTTGAAATATATATTTACATAATATTCTTTCATTGATAGTTAGAAGTTATTATTATTAATTTGTTACCTTTTTTCTACCTTGATCTAAGTACCTATGTTTTTTCATTTGGTTTTTTCTTAAATTATGTATTTTATTTTAATAACAACAGTTTTTTTTAAATAACTTGTATTTGTATAATTAAATGGCTTTATTTCATATCTTATCAGTATAAATCAATCGCATAGTTTGGGTGCAATTTACATTTTCGAAATGGCGGGCGGGCGGATGGCAGGTGTATGGCGTTTGCCGCGGAATATAGAAAATGACATAACTTTGTTTATTTTCAACTGATTTCGATGATTTAAACTGTTTATTTTAGGATATTAGTTTGGCTACATTTATGTAGTACAGTATTTTTTTATAATACCGCTTGTTTCCTGATGAAATGTACATTGTACGAAAAGAGTAAAAAAATATTTTTATTCTTTCAACGATATTTTTTTATTTTTAGATGTTCGCTATAACACAAAAAGACAAAGTTAGAGCATATTTAATAACCTTTCAATTGATACCACACACAATGGTGTACGTTGGGCGGTTGAGGAACAAATAAGCGCTTTTCGAAATTAGGCAGCAGCCATTTTGAGGATGTCATTACTGGTGACCTTGACCTTTGAGAGGGTGTCTCCCGACAGTTTTGGATACAGAATGACATATTCATTAACATACTAAAATTTGGTGCTGGTATCCGAATGTGAACTTTTCCCATACATACGTGTCCGTAATATCATGGACTAAAATTCAATTTTCGGTGTGAAATGTGCAAGAGAAATTTAATGTCAGTTCTGATGAACGCTGCGATGATAGTATGGGTAAACCATAAAAGCTGTTTCAGCTATGGGCTCATGCATAAATCATGTGAGGTTTTTTCGGCTACTTTTTGACGATGTAGAAAAATACACGAGAGGTCTCCTTGTACCCCCCCCTCCCCTAACGTGATCTTTCGTGATGTTTTCTTGGACCCCCTCCCCCCTATAGGACCTCCCATGATTTATGCACAAGCCCTATGATGTCTATGGGATCAGGATTTTCTCATTAGGTAGTGCTTACTTCTCAATTTAAAATGCCTGACCTTACTCCTAAATTATATTTGGCAACTCAAAACACAGTTTGTGAGTGGTGAGAAAGAGTAGCAGCATATTGCATGGCCGATGCCGCCAAAAAAAACAGACTGCCATATCTCAACGAAATGTTATTTTTTTAAGTAGGTAGTAACACTACGATGTACCTATATATTATATAAAGTTAAATATCCCATATACTACTGAAAAAATATCGAAGCTTACCAACGCCAGAGGTGGAATTTGAACCCAACGTCCTCAGCTTTCGTGGCTGATGCTTAACCCATTCATTGCTGACGCCCCATATTCTTAATTATCACGCAGCGCCGCCGCCTTCTACGCGACGACGCGAATTCGCGTCCACGGCATTAGGTTATATTATCACACTTCAAGGACGCGAATTCGCGTCTGCGGCATTAGGTTATTTCACACTTGAAGGACGCTAATTCGCGTCCTCGGCATCTTGTTTACGCATACACAGGACGCGAATTCGCGTCTTCGGCATCCGAGATAAGAATTATGAAAATTACAAATGCATTGAATCCAGAAACCAGCGACGGTATTATATTATCCTCCATAAATAAAATAACATTTTGGTATCAGCTTTTAAGTACAGTTGATTTCTAGCAAAAAAAAAGAAATAACTCGAGGACACGAATTTGCGTCCTCGGCATCACGTTTACGCATACATAGGACGCGAATTCGCGTCTTCGGCATTGAATGGGTTAAACCACTGGAGTGGCCGAGTGGTTTAGGCAACAGCCGCAAAACTAAGGACGAGGCTCCAAATCCCACCTCTGGCGTTGGTAAACTTCGATATTGTTTATTTAGTACCTAATGTACCTATATTATGACATCAAATATTTAAATTAGTGAATGTAATAATTTTTTTAGGATCTATTTTTTTCTTTTAACTGTAATTCTTCAATTTACAGTTGTAATTGTGTATAATAAATAATAAAAGTCTTAATGTTTTACCTATGTGCATTTTTATTTTTATAATGAATGCAATTTAATTTAGTAAAATAAGCTCCCTAAAACCTGATAACTGCTGGTAAGTCACATAATAATTATACAGATGTAATGCATAATTCCATTCATTTGGCGTTTCACGGAAACTACTTCACCAAACATTACACCGAAGCGAATTCTGTAAATGTCAAATTAGTATGGACTCGCAAATGTGCGTTGTTGGCACTGTGCATGTGCAATCGTTGGTGGACTCTTGTGCGTTTGACGCACACAGCAGTGGGAAAGTTGAATGTCTACGAAAAGCTGGTGGTAGTGAATACTTAGGGCCTATATTCAACAGTATCGTGTTCCGATCAGAAAAAATAGTTTTTTTTTTTTAAATTATAGTGGACAACAAGTGGGCTTGCCTTACCAGTTGGTCAAACAGGCATACTCTCGAACCAAGTCAATTTTGTTCTTCCGCGGATTTTTTTCTCTTACTAGTTCCTAATCAGAATACGATGCTGTACAGTCGCCATCTGATATAGCAGAGCGGCCAGGGTACTCATAAATATCTGAACAGGCCTCTATTGGCATGCTCAGATATTTTTGAGTGCCGTGGTCGCTCAGATATATCTGATGGTGACTGTAACAAATTGATTGATCTGTATTGAAAATGCATTTTCAGTACATATTTTTGCAGCACTAGTGCGAGAACTATTAAAAATATTTTTCATCACACTTGCTGTCCAAGCGCGCCATTGCTTGCGCGCGTAGCGGGAGTAATAGAAAAGTGAAATTCCCTAGGGAGTAATAGAAATGTCAGTACGTCATTTAATAATATTATGTCTTAAAACTTATTTTTTGGTTGGCAAGTGTGATGAAAAACATTTTATGTGTGATAGGCTAGCACAATCCTACACGTTCGTCACGTAGACAACGTAGTAGAGATTAAATGTAGATTAAACACCTCTCCATGACGATAAAGGATTGCCCCTTACAACACGTACAAATTATGTATATAAGAGTACGGTTCATTAGAATAAGGAGATCTTACTGAGTAATAGAATGGTTTAAACGTATCATAGTGTTTTCATATGTCACTCCCCCTCCTTGACACTGTGCCTATTTCATGGCGACTGTGACAGGACAGGACAGGGTTGGGGAGTGACAGGATAAGTGTTGCGGAGTGACAAGTAAAGGACAATTTTTTTTTTGAGCAATTAAAACGACGCAAATACGTGAAATCTACACCAAGAACGTGAACAGTCGGTCGGACGCCACCCATCTTCTGCAGAAGCCTTAATATAGCGTCGAGGAACAGAGGTCCAGTACGAAGAAGGCTGCCTCCATTAGTGTCAGCTGAAAATGGCTGTCGTCTCTGTCATGCACAGTCTCCCTCGGATTCGCCGAAGACTCCGGTCCAGCGTCGCATTGGCCGCCATCGACTGAACTAGGATCTCTGCATATGGCAAGCACCGTGCCGTCAGCGAGCACCCGGCTCAGCCCAGCAGTTCAGCAACGACGAGAGTGCGGTAGCAACATGAATATGCTTAGGTATTTTTTTTGTTGATTTTATTGTACTGTATAATTATATTTTGTGATGTGTTAGGTAACAGGTAAGGATAGATATTTAAATCATTAAGGGTTTAGCAGCCTTACCGAACAAGAGGTGCCTTTCCCCACGGATGAGGTCAATATTTTAGGTGGTGTACTAGCAGGACCTAAGAATACTCCATGCTTAATATCAGCTCTAGATCTTCTTTTGTTTCAGAGTTATTCAAGATAATGTAAAATATACAGGGTGCCGTTGAAAGTGGCATATTTCGTAAACTGTTCAAGTTAGATCAACCAAACAAAATTGTGTTTTATAACAATAAAATAAACTACAAAATGCATATTTTTAACCTGCATCTTGTCCTTATTGTTCATAATAAAAAAAGGTTTCTTGTTTTTTTTTCCATATTTTTTTTTATTTTACGCGGAGGTACACCTACAAAAAAAATATGCATACATAGCCACTAATGTCCACTGTATACATAAATAAAAATATTTCCGTAAATCATCGTGCGTCATGCCAAAAAAAAAATTTTTTTTAGAAGTAGTCGTTACTGGCATACAAATAAACTACCAGTGCAGTGTGAACATAAGTTAGTGTGTAGGTATACAATCTCTCGACACTTACCGCACAAAATATCATTGACGTAAATTGACTTATACCAAAAAAGTTAAATCGGTGTAATACAAAAAAAAAATTTTTTTTTGCTAAACCAGTTAAAAAACCATAAGTTCAAAAAAACTTTTTAGCTCATTTAGTTTTATGTCCACTGAACTACCAATATGTTTAATCATTAATAAGGTACAATGTTGTGATACCTAGATACACCACTCATAGGTCGTAACTTTAACATACTGTTTCTCCTTAATGGATAACTTTAAAACACTGGGAACTTTTGCGAATAACTAGAGGCAGTCAGAGGAGTCTTCCATTTGATTTTTTGCTCCTGTTACAGGCCACACCCTGTATAAATCAGCCTCTTGTCCAGTTTGTATGCATTTTTTCTTTCCACATATATTTTTTAACGTTTTTTCACAAGACTTACACTTAATTTTTTCCATTTTCCTACAGAAAATGCAACAAATCAAATGTAGAAAACAATACTATGTGTCAAATGTTTATCTCTCTTTTATAAAGCAAATGTACTAATAAGTCAATTTACATCAATGATATTTTGTGCGGTAAGTGTCGAGAGATTGTATACCTACACAAGTACACACTAACTTATGTTCACACTGCACTGGTACTTTATTTGTATGCCAGTAACGACTACTTCTGAAAAAAAATTTTTTTTGGCATGACGCACGATGATTTACGGAAATCTTTTTATTTATGTATACAGTGGACATTAGTGGCTATGTATGCATATTTTTTTTGTAGGTGTACCTCCGCGTGAAATAAAAAAAAATATGGAAAAAAAAACAAGAAACCTTTTTTTATTATGAAAAATAAGGACAAGATGCAGGTTAAAAATATGCATTTTGTAGTTTATTTTATTGTTATAAAACACAATTTTGTTTGGTTGATCTAACTTGAACAGTTTACGAAATATGCCACTTTCAACGGCACCCTGTATATTTTACATTATCTTGAATAACTCTGAAACAAAAGAAGATCTAGAGCTGATATTAAGCATGGAGTATTCTTAGGTCCTGCTAGTACACCACCTAAAATATTGTCCTCATCCGTGGGGAAAGGCACCACTTGTTCGGTAAGGCTGCTAAACCCTTTAGATATTATTAAGGAACTCGTGTACTCGCGTTTGATCAATTTTGTTTGTTGATTATTGTAAAAGTTGTGGGAGAGATTAATTGTTATTTATTTTTTCGAGTCTGTAGTTCATTTTTTTTTTCTTTTTTGACGTGTACGTTAAGACATATATATACCGATAATTAATTTACTATTCAAAACATAAAATTATAGGTATAATACTAGATATATTTTCGCACATGCAATGCATGTTCAGCAAGGTCAGAGAACGAAGGCTCTTGACTAAGCGAAAATATGTTTTGTTTACCTATACTGTCTTTAAGCAATTAGTCTGACAATCGCTTTAATTATCAACCGACTTTAAAAAAGGAGGTTCTCAATTTAACTGTATGTTTTTCACTATGAATTGGCTTTATGAACAATTGGTATATATATATTTTAACAACAAGCATTCGTGAAAGTTTAAATCAACGATTGATGTATGTTTAGTAGATTTGTTATTTTATTTTGTTTATGGAAGAAAAAACGGACAAAGGTATTAATAAAATTATTATAAAAGTAATTCGTAATTGTTGGTTGCTTACTTTCGTGAATAATTTATAAATTTAATTATCATAACATACTGTATTAGGTAAAAACATTTTTTTTCTGCATGTTCATTATCTGGTTTAAATATTATTTTTATTACGAAACAATGATATTGTTTCAATGTCAATGTTTTCATTGTATTACGTGAGTTACGTGATTTAATAATATGTAGAAGTAAGCAATTTTTTATTCCGCGTGAGATAGGTAAATTATATTGATGTATTAAGATCACACAAATAGTGAATGTGATAACGGATAGGACATATTATGTTGTGTGAGGAGAATTAATGAAGAAAGTTGGATTGTATATTATTGTGGTATATTTGAATTACAGAAAACGGAGTATGGTATTTGATTTGATGATTTAATGTATAATTTTATGTTGCAGTTTGTAAGCCTCACTTGGCTAAAGTTTTTTGTTCCTCGGATTGGACATTGATGTACCTTAGTAGGTAATGGATAAGGCAACTGGAGAGATGTACGTGGTATACGACTTTTAAGAAATTGACAAGTTAAGACTTGATGTATTGTAAGGAATGTGGACATAATAGGGTTGAATAGCTTAGGTAAAGATGGCGAAAACTAAAACAAATAAGTTTTTCATAGAACAATTAGCCTGATCAACTAAGAATTCTTGGAAATTCTTAAATGTTGAGGTTTTCATTGGAATGTTTTGCTTCATATAGATTTGGATTGGTTTCTTATTTGTTTGTTTATTGATTATGATGTAGTTATCTATGATGGCCCGAGAGGCATCTAGAATTATTATAGCAAGGGTACCCAAGATACAAGGCAGGCATATTTATCCTTGAGACTTCGACTATAGATGTAAATAATTACATCAGTTGCGGATGCTCTTGGACATGGTCGTGTTAAAAAGAAATGCCTGAGATAAGTAGTGTGCGCGTGTGGAGTTTTTTTTTTTCCTTGTATCTTGAGCGATATTTTTTTTTGTATTATGGTCGACTGACCGAGTTGTTGAACGCGGGTGTATCCCTTAGCTGAAGTGAAGCGTAGGAGACGCCCGCTTAAAGTGTTGTTTATTTGACTCGCTTTACTTTTGCAGAACGCATATCAGAATTTTCAAGGATGAAGGCGCGCCGAAGACGCAGCATTACGAAATCTGATTATGCTCTGCAGAAGTTAAAAGCTGTATATGACTGTATTGAAGTTGATTTAGGACTGAAGATGTTAACGGAGCTATATAGTGTCTAAGACACAAGGACTTGGATATGATCATTGATTTACTAAACGTGACTATTATGCATAAGGAGTTTACTTATACTGATTTTTACTATTTTTTTAAATTAATTTTAAATCTAAAGTGTATTTTTTTGTCTGTGTATAGCTTGTATTTTTTGTAGTTGTGTAATTTTGGTTTTGTATGGTATGTTTTTGGTATGTGTTTCTTTTTCAGGGGAGGGAATCCCTTACCTTTTCAGGGGAGGTGTGATAGGCTAGCACAATCCTACACGTTCGTCACGTAGACAACGTAGTAGAGATTAAATGTAGATTAAACACCTCTCCATCCCGGCAAGCACATCATTGAGCGCGAGATAGCTCGCGCGGCGACAAACCCATGTCGCTGCTTTCAAATTTATATTTCTAGCCGTCATTTTCTCGATTTTGGTAGCACAAGTTAACAGCTCGAGAAATTAGTTCCATGCGAAAGAGTCATCCCACGGGCGACATAACAAGTGTGGCCATTTATGTGTGGGACTAACTTTTCTTTCCTAGCAACACTGAATC
The DNA here is from genome assembly GCA_025490895.1 of Thaumatotibia leucotreta. Lineage (NCBI taxonomy): Eukaryota > Metazoa > Arthropoda > Insecta > Lepidoptera > Tortricidae > Thaumatotibia > Thaumatotibia leucotreta. The sequence continues at coordinate 166,185 of JALPQI010000892.1, read as the reverse complement.
GGTATAAATAAAGTTGAATGACGAGTGAACAGCAAGCTTTAAAAATGAAACATCTCTAGTCACGATAACTTTGTCTCGTTCGTGTAGTATAAAGATTAAAGAGATAGGACATTTTAAGATGAAAATGTCAAAGTCTTATAATAATAACCTGTCACATGACATTTGTAGATTGTGTTTGGTAGCGATATTTAAAATGGCTTATGAAGGTAAAATTCAAGTAAATTATCGCCTTTTATACTCTTTATACGTTACTGTGGATATTAAATACGATTATTATTTACATTTAAAGCGTATATTTTTTGAAATTCATGTTCATAGTTCTTTAATAAAATTTTATGAATTATATTTCAGTGATCGGAGCCCAATAATAATACATATCAATGTCGTTGAACTAAACCCAAAGTTTCCAGACGGAGAATGTGGATCCGGAAAAGACGAAGTCCCTAAATTGGGTCAAACTCCAAAAAAGAAATATATCGGGTCTTTGAATTGCCAGCAGGTATTCCGATGAAAGCTTGTAGGTACAAATCATTTAAATTTATGATGAACATAATATGAGGGTTTCCATCCACGTCCCAAATAATATACCTATGACCTAAAAGTAGTTGATATATCGGAGATTCTGCATATACCAACTTAATTATTAAGGTCAAGTATGGTCAAGAAAAGTAACACCTTAAGCTACATCGCTTCTGATAGTATTATGTATGGTAAAAATCATAATATATTATTATTGTTTATTTGATCTGCAGGTTATTTATGCTATGAGCTGTCAATAAAGCATGGTATTTATCAGTTTATCAATTTTTTTTTAAAGATGTGGCGCAAACTGAAGAAAAAGGTTCGCGATCAGCAAATCGGATTCTACATCAGCCACGAAGGCAGCCGCTGGGTCGCGCTCTGCAGCTCGTCGTGAACAACAAGAGTACGCTTGGCGCCCGAGCTGCGTTTGATTGGGTGGTTTTATTGTACCTATATCGTTGAAGTTAGAGCCCACGGCTGTATAATATTTTTTTCACTATATTTATGAGGTTTCATGTTGTTACAATTTATGATAGTAAACCACATTTAACATAATAAGAAAAATATCACGCCGTGGACGCGAACTTCCGCGACAAAGTATTAAAGTGCCCATTTAATTCAGACGATCGTCTACAATAGAGCAGAAATTACTGGCGTTTATTAATTAAATTATTAATATATTTGGGATTGTAAACTTGTTTGGCTCAAATGCTTGTTACGATACAGATATAATGATGTTATTATAATAAATACATTTTTTGTAATAAATACATACTGGATTATTTTATTATACATATTTTTATTTGTTTAAAATACTAGTTATTAGCCGTGTGGTGACGGCAGTAAGATGTCATCTCTTTCCGTTGGTGTCTCAAGAGTCGGTTAAAGGATTGAAGTGTCATTGACTGTTTATTTACCAATAGGTAGTAGTGTGAGTAGTGTGTCCACTATGAGGGGCAGCAGCATCATCATAGTGTACACACTACTCCCGATTAACTGGGTATTAACCTCCTAATGCATCCATGCGCATAGGTTAAGGAGAGGACATTGCCCATGCACCCGTGAACTAATAGAGGCTGATCTACCTTTTCCCATACAGATTATGTGTGCAAATCCCGCTTTTCTTAATTATATTGTACTTGTAAAATATAGCTGCGTAATGTACGGTATACTGCACAGAACATCGCTATCAAAATTAATACAATTATGCATCTTGCCCTTAGATACTTCTATTCAATAGCTATCAGCATGGGTAGGTAGGTTAATACTTCTTCGTTTCAACCGCTACTTTTGAAGACATTTCATACTTCAGAAGATACAAGCGTTTGATTCTCTATTGAACCTCATGGAAGTCATGGGTCTTCAGACCTTATTGTATCGACAGTAGGGTCGGTAATGAAACGAAGTTTTTTGATATTAAAACATTAAAAAATGTCTTAGAACGCATGCACTAAAACAGATTATGGCATGCTGAAACACACACACACACACACACAGACACACACACACACACACACACGTACAAACACAACTGCGAGCAAGACCGACCTACCTAACTTAGTATAACTTAGTTTAAGAAGGACCTGTCTGAAAATCAGCGCTGGGTAAGTGAATATACTTCACATATCTAGCTTATGCTGAGACTGGTACCTATTGCCCATACCTACAAAGCAATATTTATTTATGTTATTATTATTATTTTTTTTTTTTTATTTAGTTTTTATATTTTTTGTGTTTTTTTTTTCTTGTTTTGTATTCTGTAATTTGGGCAATAAAACTTTTTTATTCTTATTCTTATTATCCAATACATAGCTCATAGCTACAATAATCTGCGACTGAAAGCCTAAATTTTGCAAACCGTAACGAAGTTTATGTGTTTCTCGACTTTCTCGCCACCTTCACACCTCGAAGACAATTTGTCGCATTTTGACATTGAAACGCAATGTATTTTATCGCTCAAGGTACACTTGTGCTACGAATTTGGAGGATATCTCGCGTGGGACTTTCAAGCGAAATAATTATGTCGCTTTGATAGATAATCGCGAGTCAGCGTTATCTCGCGCGCATGTTGTGCTACCAATTCGTGACATAGCTCGAGAAAACTCTATGTCGCAGTTTTTGTCGTCCCGCGCCCATGATGTGCTTGCCGTGCATGACGATAAAGGATTGCCCCTTACAACACGTACAAATTATGTATATAAGAGTACGGTTCATTAGAATAAGGAGATCTTACTGAGTAATAGAATGGTTTAAACGTATCATAGTGTTTTCATATGTCACTCCCCCTCCTTGACACTGTGCCTATTTCATATGCATCACGGTCGGTAAGCGGAATACTAACTCGAGTCATAAAAGCCCTCCGGCTAATGGCGTCGGGCTTCTAACACTCTCGTTAGTAATTCCGTACTTACCTCCCTTGATGCACAAAGTACTATTACACGCATTGGTTACAAGCCCGATATATTAAATCTGTCTTTTGCATTGCATTGAGACGACTCGAAAAGACAAGGATAGTCTTATAAAATCTATCCCTCTCTATCTTTTTGACCATCTAGTACTTTGACAAGTGTAATTATTCAAAAGAGGTAGTAATAAATTACAAACTCGGCCGCTTTCATTAAAAAAATCACCAAGGGTCAATGACCCCGCTCGGTAAAATGAGGTAGTGTGCGTGAAGGGCGCGCGTGTGCGAAATGGGGAAATTTGACAGAAATCCGACCCTTAAGGGTCGGATAGATGTGGGAAATTTTTGAGATTCTGTCAAATTTCCCCATTTCGCACACGCGCGCCCTTCACGCACACTACCTCATTTTACCGAGCGGGGTCATTGACCCTTGGTGATTTTTTTAATGAAAGCGGCCGAGTTTGTAATTTATTACTACCTCTTTTGAATAATTACACTTGTCAAAGTACTAGATGGTAAAAAAGATAGAGAGGGATAGATTTTATAAGACTATCCTTGTCTTTTCGAGTCGTCTCAATGCAATGCAAAAGACAGATTTAATATATATCGGGCTTGTAACCAATGCGTGTAATAGTACATTGTGCATCAAGGGAGGTAAGTACGGAATTACTAACGAGAGTGTTAGAAGCCCGACGCCATTAGGCGGAGGGCTTTTATGACTCGAGTTAGCACTCCGCTTACCGACCGTGATGCATAAAATGTTTTTCATCACACTTGCCAACCAAAAAATAAGTTTTAAGACATAATATTATTAAATGACGTACTGACATTTCTATTACTCCCTAGGGAATTTCACTTTTCTATTACTCCCGCTACGCGCGCAAGCAATGGCGCGCTTAGACAGCAAGTGTGATGAAAAATATTTTTATAGGTATATAATAGTTCTCGCACTAGTGCGGCAAAAATCTGTACTGAAAATGGATTTTCAATACAGATCAATCAATTTGTTACAGTCACCATCAGATATATCTGAGCGACCACGGCACTCAAAAATATCTGAGCATGCCAATAGAGGCCTGCTCAGATATTTATGAGTTCCCTGGCCGCTCTGCTATATCAGATGGCGACTGTACAGCATCGTATTCTGATTAGGAAATAGTAAGAGAAAAAAATCCGCGGAAGAACAAAATTGACTTGGTTCGAGAGTATGCCCATTTGACCAACTGGTAAGGCAAGCCCACTTGTCGTCCACTATAATTAAAAAAAAAACGATTTTTTCTGATCGGAACACGATACTGTTGAATATAGGCCCTAAGTATTCACTACCACCAGCTTTTCGTAGACATTCAACTTTCCCACTGCTGGGTGCGTCAAACGCACAAGAGTCCACCAACGATTGCACATGCACAGTGCCAACGACGCACATTTGCGAGTCCATACTAATTTGACATTTACAGAATTCGCTTCGGTGTAATGTTTGGTGAAGTAGTTTCCGTGAAAAGCCAAATGAATGGAATTATGCATTACATCTGTATAATTATTATGTGACTTACCAGCTGTTATCAGGTTTTAGGGAGCTTATTTTACTAAATTAAATTGCATTCATTATAAAAATAAAAATGCACATAGGTAAAACATTAAGACTTTTATTATTTATTATACACAATTACAACTGTAAATTGAAGAATTACAGTTAAAAGAAAAAAATAGATCCTAAAAAAATTATTACATTCACTAATTTAAATATTTGATGTCATAATATAGGTACATTAGGTACTAAATAAACAATATCGAAGTTTACCAACGCCAGAGGTGGGATTTGGAGCCTCGTCCTTAGTTTTGCGGCTGTTGCCTAAACCACTCGGCCACTCCAGTGGTTTAAGCATCAGCCACGAAAGCTGAGGACGTTGGGTTCAAATTCCACCTCTGGCGTTGGTAAGCTTCGATATTTTTTCAGTGGTATATGGGATATTTAACTTTATATAATATATAGGTACATCGTAGTGTTACTACCTACTTAAAAAAATAACATTTCGTTGAGATATTGCAGTCTGTTTTTTTTTTGGCGGCATCGGCCATGCAATATGCTGCTACTCTTTCTCACCACTCACAAACTGTGTTTTCAGTTGCCAAATATAATTTAGGAGTAAGGTCAGGCATTTTAAATTGAGAAGTAAGCACTACCTAATGAGAAAATCCTGATCCCATAGACATCATAGGGCTTGTGCATAAATCATGCGAGGTCCTATAGGGGGGGAGGGGGTCCAAGAAAACATCACGAAAGATCACGTTAGGGGAGGGGTACAAGGAGACCTCTCGTGTATTTTTCTACATCGTCAAAAAGTAGCCGAAAAAACCTCACATGATTTAGGCATGAGCCCATAGCTGAAACAGCTTTTATGGTTTACATCCATACTATCATCGCAGCGTTCATCAGAACTGACATTAAATTTCTCTTGCACATTTCACACCGAAAATTGAATTTTAGTCCATGATATTACGGACACGTATGTATGGGAAAAGTTCACATTCGGATACCAGCACCAAATTTTAGTATGTTGATAAATATGTCATTCTGTATCCAAAACTGTCGGGAGACACCCTCTCAAAGGTCAAGGTCACCAGTAATGACGTCCTCAAAATGGCTGCTGCCTAATTTCGAAAAGCGCTTATTTGTTCCTCAACCGCCCAACGTACACCATTGTGTGTGGTATCAATTGAAAGGTTATTAAATATGCCTTAACTTCGTCTTTTTGTGTTATAGTGAACATCTAAAAATAAAAAAATATCGTTGAAAGAATAAAAATATTTTTTTACTCTTTTCGTACAATGTACATTTCATCAGGAAACAAGCGGTATTAGAAAAAAATATTGTACAACATAAATGTAGCCAAACTATTATCCTAAAATAAACAGTTTAAATCATCGAAATCGGTTGAAAAGAAACAAAGTTATGTCATTTTCTATATTCCGCGGCAAACGCCATACACCTGCCATCCGCCCGCCCGCCAGTTCGAAAATGTAAATTGCACCCAAACTATGCGATTGATTTATACTGAAAGATATGAACTAAAAGCCAATTAATTATACAAATACAAGTCATTTTAAAAATACTGTTGTTATTAAAATAAAATACATAATTTAAGAAAAAACCAAATGAAAAAACATGGTATACTCTTGGGTCGACTCATTCGTTTTTCGTTTCGTTCCTAAATTTGTCCGATTCTGCTTTCGTCACCCATTCTTCATTCGTCAAGTTAGTCTGCAGTCATTATCGTCTTTGACCATGATAAGTTGTTGACCTTTTTCTTATTTCGGCTCAATCGTTTTTTGTCATCTCGTATTTGGTCATATTCTAAGTTGGTACCGACTTAAGAGTATGAAAATATACGAAAAACATAGATTTAACAGCGAACATGCCGAAAGAAAATTATGACGAGTTAAGAACGAGACGGATTAAGATAAAGACAAACAACAAATTTGACCGAAGACGAGAAAGACCATCGAAGATTGTGACGAATAAAGAATGGGTGACGAAAGCAGAATCGGACAAATTTAGGAACGTGACGAACAACGAACAAGACGACCCAAGAGTATACCAAAAACATAGGTACTTAGATTAAGGTAGAAAAAAGGTAACAAATTAATAATAATAACTTCTAACTATCAATGAAAGAATATTATGTATATATATATTTCAAGGTTTTATTCTGAACAGTAAATTCTGCAGTAAGTTCCTTCACATACACAAAGAAGAGTGCAATTTAAAACTTTTTTTACGCATACGCTAACGTGGACAGGGCACAAGTTCTTTGCAACTTGCACTTGCATCAGGAATCGTTTTCCACAATGGAACTGGAATATAGACAAATACTTTCTCTTCTTTTTTCCAGCTCCAATCGCAGGGATCAATTTTCTTGTGGATAAGGCAAGGCACTTCGTCCATATCTTCGTTTGTTTGTAGAATAGTCCGCTTTAGATGTTGAGTCAGTTTCAGTGCATCTTTTGTTGGTGAGATGCTTTCAATACTCAATACTCAATCATTTATTGCTTCCACACAGTTTACAAGGTATTATGTGAACATAAAGTTTTTACCGCTATTCAGTTCCGCCTTGCTGTAATTAATTGTTATATCATTTGTAATCTCTCTGGACATTCGTCATCCAAGTGGTGGACGGTCTTCCTCTTTCCCTCTTTCCAGTAGCCATGGACAGATAGTTTATCACGACATGACTGTCCGGTCGGCGGAGGACGTGACCTTACCATCTTAGCTTATTTGTACAATCTTGAAACTAACCCTTACATTACATAAGTGACGAACGCAGTCCTTGAGCGTGTCTCCGCCTGTCTATCATAGCATACGATGTATGTGATAGAGTATTGAATAAACTGAAAGAAATAGAAGCGGAGAGAGAGTGGAAAGAGGAAACCACTTCTAGGAAAGCTAAAATGACGTGAGGAGTACCCGATACTTTACGAAGTTGGAAAAAATTGACTTGAGGATGTTGATCAGAATTATTTCGAGAAACAACACCCTCAACAGGCATCTTAAGTTGATGGGAATAAGTAATTAGACTATTTTTCTCAGTTTTTGCACCACCTACTATCAACTTTTACTTTCTTATCTCCTCTACCCAAAGGTTGTCTGGAAGAGATCGCTCTTTAGCGATAAGACCGCCTTTTGTTTACCTCTTTCAAACATGTACTTTTATTATTTGTTTTGTTTTGTAATTGTCTTTGAGGTGCAATAAAGAGTTATTGTATTGTATTGTATTGTATTGTAATTAAGCAGCCTGTCCACATTACGGGAGAGACGAAACTAGTCAGCATGTTCTGGTAGAATGCATTATGTACGCAGCGGCATTATGTGTTTGGCAGGGATAGGTTGCAGGAGAAAGAACTCATGGACGTGTCGAGGTCCATGAGTTCTTCCCTGGGGTCGCCAAGGGATATTCTACGGTTCTGCAAAAATACAAGGAGGCTAGAAGAAAATAATGGAGTAACGCAGCCGTGACATTAACCTACAGCTCCAGCAACGGGAAAGGGATGAATGAGCATACCAGATACTCGACAGCCCGCTCGATTCCGGCCGAAACATAACATGCGATGAGAAGCAATCAGATACATATCAGCAATGAACGGATCGCATAAGAAATTAATCAAACTTACAGGCAAAGTCTCTTCAAACAAGCTAACGATCTTATCATCGTGTATCGAGAGCATGTAAATCCTTTCCAGGGCAAGCAACTCCAAACATCAAAGTTTCCGTCCCTCTAAAAAAACCCTCGCCCTCATGGATGGTGGTTATTTGTTTCAGCGGCGGCTGTGTGTAAAATAATATTCTGGCATAGGCTTGTTCGCGTGAAGACGAGAGCATAGTCACGGAGGAAGAAGTGAGGACTTTACTTACCTTTATATGCACAGATTACAGTTGTCATTCCAACGGAATATTCATTAACCTACTAATTATTAAAATTAGTAATTTGCTCGTTATTCTTACTACTGTTAACTATGAATTATTAGTTGAAACAATTCTGCTGTTACGAACTGATGTAAGATTTCCGTGCTCAGTATCGTGCTTTATATTGTTAGCTTGTGTGAACAAACTTTGCCTGTAGGTAAGTTTGATTATTTTTTTATGCGATCCGTCCATTGCTGAAATATTTGGGATTGCTTCTAATCGCATACTTCGTTTGCTACGATGGGCAGGAGGAGTCGCGCTCACGGCTTGAGTTCACAACAAGCATGTAAAGAGGAGTTTCAAGGTTGTAAAAATAAGCTAAGATGGTAAGGTCACGTCCTTCGCCGACCGGACAGTCATGTCGTGATAAACTATCTGTCCATGGCTACTGGAAAGAGGAAGGCCGTCCACCACTTGGATGACGAATGTCCAGAGATACTACAAATTATATAACAATTAATTATAGCAAGGCGGAATGTTCCTTAATTTATGATCTCACCAACTAAAGATGCACTGAAACTGACTCAACATCTGAAGCGGACCATTCTACAAACAAACGAATATATGGACGAAGTGCCTTGCTTTATCCACAAGAAAATTGATCCTTGCGATTGGAGCTGGAAAAAAGCAGAGAAAGTATTTGTCTATATTACAGTTCCATTGTGGAAAACGATTCCTGATGCAAGTGCAAGTTGTAAAGAACTTATGCCCTGTCCACGTTGGCGTATGCGTAAAAAACGTTTTAAATTGCACTCTTCTTTGTGTATGTGAAGGAACTTGCTCCAGAATTTACTGTTCAGAATAAAACGTTAAATAAATACAAATATTCTTTTATTGATAGTTAGAAGTTATTATTATTCATTTGTTACCTTTTACCTTACATTTCTTACACCTTACATTTCTACCTTACTTTTTTTTAATTTGGTTTTTTCTTAAATTATGTATTTTATTTTAATAACAACAGTATTTTTAAATAACTTGTATTTGTATAATTAATTGGCTTTTAGTTCATATCTTATCAGTATAAATCAATCGCATAGTTTGGGTGCAATTTACATTTTCGAACTGGCGGGCGGGCGGATGGCAGGTGTATGGCGTTTGCCGCGGAATATAGAAAATGACATAACTTTGTTTATTTTCAACCGATTTCGATGATTTAAACTGTTTATTTTAGGATAATAGTTTGGCTACATTTATGTAGTACAATTTTTTTTCTAATACAGCTTGTTTCCTGATGAAATGTACAATGTACGAAAAGAGAAAAAAAATATTTTTATTCTTTCAACGATATTTTTTTATTTTTAGATGTTCGCTATAACACAAAAAGACAAAGTTAGAGCATATTTAATAACCTTTCAATTGATACCACACACAATGGTGTACGTTGGGCGGTTGAGGAACAAATAAGCGCTTTTGGAAATTAGGCACTAGGCATTTTGATGACGTCATTACTGGTGACCTTGACCTTTGAGAGAGTGTCTCCCGGCAGTTTTGGATACAGAATGACATATTTAACAACATACTAAAATTTGGTGCTGGTATCCGAATGTGAACTTTTTTTCCGTAATATAATGGAATATTTCGAGTGCAGTCCCTTTCATTTTTGAGATTTAATTTTCATATAAGAAAAAATACATCCAAATTATGGACCATGATCATTGATCTTAGCTAATTGATCCAATAAATGTTGTACATTAATTATCCGTCGCCCTGTAATTGGACTATTTACATGACTAGTACCTTTCTCTATAATAAATTCATGCTCTTCCTCTGGCAACTCCTGGTTCCTATAATAAAAAAGTTAGATAAGTTATATTATTAGTCAGCCTTCTCCGTAGCCTACTTAGTAGTGAATGTGCTTACGATGCTGGAGGATCCGGGTTCAAATCCCAGCGAGGGCATTAAATGTTTGAGTATTTATTATCAGTATTATCACAACTCGAACTTATTCTAAAAAGGGTTGATTATCTCTAATCCAAGCCGAATCCAGGAAAGGCCATAGTCGGATTTTCATAGTAAGTCAGCCTTTAAATCAACCAGACTCTAGTATTTTTTTGTGAGTACCTCTTATGGTGAAGAATATTTCTGCTGAGTATCAACGTCCTATCGGTGACAGTTTTTGACTTATGATTTTTTTTAGTTTTTTCTTTAATGTGTTGTATCTCAGGATGTATAAAAGCGAATTGCTTCAAATTTTGAAATAATGTTCTTTATTTAGATATGCATCGAATTTAAAAAAATGAATATCGATTGTCATATAAAAAAAAGAAAAAAAAAGACCAAAAAATTTTTCATATTTTTTTTTGTGTACCTATGAAGTAGTGACACCTCTATTTTCTTTTTCTAATTATAGACCATACATTGGCCTACTAGTTGCCTAAGTATCAAAATTTTCCAAGCGGTACTTCTTACCAAAAATCGGCAATATGTGTGGTCAAGTTCTGCATTCAATCGGTGTTTTTCAATGTAGTATACAAACTCTTCATTTATATTTGAGTTTTCTTATCAGGTTATCTTATTTAAGAGTAAATGCTAATGACAACTTAATGTCATCATGATGCAAGCTGTTTATTTCATTATTAATCGGCCGTTTACCATTTCAACTAGCGTATCTCGATAATATTTAACTGCAATATATTATTTTTAATGAATATCTCATAAATAATATCGAATTACGCTAGTTAAAATAATAAACGGCCGATTAATAATGAAATAAACAGCTTGCATCATGATGACATTGAGTTGTCATTAGCATTTACTCTTAAATAAGATAACCTGATAAGAAAACTCAAATATAAATGAAGAGTTTGTATACTACATTGAAAAACACCGATTGAATGCAGAACTTGACCACACATATTGCCGATTTTTGGTAAGAAGTACCGCTTGGAAAATTTTGATACTTAGGCAACTAGTAGGCCAATGTATGGTCTATAATTAGAAAAAGAAAATAGAGGTGTCACTACTTCATAGGTACACAAAAAAAAATATGAAAAATTTTTTGGTCTTTTTTTTTCTTTTTTTTATATGACAATCGATATTCATTTTTTTAAATTCGATGCATATCTAAATAAAGAACATTATTTCAAAATTTGAAGCAATTCGCTTTTATACATCCTGAGATACAACACATTAAAGAAAAAACTAAAAAAAATCATAAGTCAAAAACTGTCACCGATAGGACGTTGATACTCAGCAGAAATATTCTTCACCATAAGAGGTACTCACAAAAAAATACTAGAGTCTGGTTGATTTAAAGGCTGACTTACTATGAAAATCCGACTATGGCCTTTCATATAACATTAAAGACTCTAAATATGGCTAGGAATACAACATTAAAATATGTCGCAACTCGCGATGCTCGCGAGCAGCCTGTCTCGTATGTACTGATCTATTATACAGGGCGTCCCACGGCGATGCCACATGGAGGGAAAGTACCTTAAATATCATAGATAGCATATTTTACTGAAAGAAGATTCCTTTTATGTTTAAAACTGAATAAAACAGCATTAATTTTTTTTTTTAAAACAATTGTATGGAAAAAAAATATCGCGACGTCGGAGAAAAAATACCTTAATTATTGTAAAGGAACAAACATCTTACTGAAAGAAGACATTATTTCGATTTACAAAAACAAGTTGAATTGCATTTTGAATTATTTCATGGTTAAACCGGGAATCGAACCCGCTTATGTATGATATTCATTGGCCGTGTGGTGACGGCAGTAAGAATACATTTGTCACCACCCCAACTCCTCCTGCGGGTGTCGTAAGAGTCGACTAAGGGATTGAAGTGTCACTGACCATTATTTGATAAAAGATTGATGATGGGCAGCAGCGTCATCATAGTGGAAACATTACTGCGATCGCCAATCCGCTTGCCCAGCGTGGCGATTATAGGCATTTGCCTCCTAATGCGTCCACACGCGTAATTAAAAGGAGAGGCCTAAGTCCAGCAGTAGACTATCATAGGCTGATGATGATGATATGATGATAAAATTCATAAATCCTGAACTATTATAGATAGTCTTCTAGAAAGGTTCAAAATGGCGTTAAAATCCAAAAATCAAAAAAAAACACATACCGACTTTTGTAGCTGTGCCTACGTTACATATGTACGTATGCTTACAAATATTGCAACGATTAATTGAACCAGATTTTGGTGGGCCGATTGTAGTGAGAGGAGAAGCATGCTTACTTAACTTCGATAACAATACAATAGATGAACCTGACCTGATGAAGAATTGAAAGGGCCAATTGAGCTGAAGTTTAGTATGCCTTTGGTGACAAAACTACTATAAGGTGTAATAGTGCGGGTTTGATGAGGAGTTGGAGGATGATCATAATATACTGTATGAGTATTACACCTTATTGTAGTTTTGTTCGGTTGATTCTTAGAAATCGATGACTAGCAGAAAGCTGTGTCCTTACACATTGTCTGAGGCGGTTTCACTTGCCAGAGGAATTCCGTTGCCTAGGTTTGCCTCATTCAATGGGGTAGACTCGTTGACTGTGTTTCATTAGTAGTATCGCTTACTCTAAAACAATAAATCGTCCATTAAATCTATAATTCATAAAAAAAAATAATAGGGCGTTTTAAAGTCACCATAGCCAAAATGACAAGAACGGAAACCTTATAGATTCGTCATCGTCTGTCACAGACGATTTACTCTCAATCTGTAAGTACTACTAGAGAAGGAGATCTGGCTGTGGTCATAATAATTCCGCCAAAGACCAAATACATTTTTTTTAGTTCATCTTCCGTGTTTTTTTAACATACTATAAGAGTAGAGAAAAATCTAAGTAGAATTTTGTTGATCTTGAATAGAAGCGTGAAAAGAATTTCCACCCTGTATGTGCGTATACAATAGATAAGTGCGAGAAAATTGTCATATTTGACAAAAAAATTTGATGCCAATCGATAGGGTAGTTCTATGCGATTATTCAGTCGCAACAATCAAGTCATTACCGAACCCAAATTATTGATGAACTGCATATAAATAGTGGAGTCATTTTCGATTATCTTGTAGCAGACGCATGTTTGTCTGCTATTCTGGCACAATAGTCTCGTTTGCTTTTATAAAACGGTAAATAAAGTGGTGATGGTAATGAACAAAAAAAACGCGTATCTAACAAAATCGCATAGAAACACCGTCAAGTTCATATGAATCGCACAAAGACTCAGGTGTTGATTAACAGCACAAAATGTAGGGTCGAAGTAGACGGGCAGATGATACATTATGTCGATGAGTATATCTACTTGGGCCAGCTAGTCTCTTTCAGCAACAGGCAGGACAAGGAAGTTGAACGCCGTATTCAAAATGCCGGGAAGAGCTACTGGTCCATGACAGAGCTAATGAAGGGCGACCTTCCAATGTCACTGAAGCGCAAATTAGTCGACATGTGTAACCTGCCCGTCCTAACCTACGATGCTCAAACATGGTCACTCACCTAAAGTCATAAGTCCAAATGAAAGTCTGCCAGGCTAAAGTGGGATTGGGCCGGCCACGTCTACCGTCTACCGCATGCATCCAGAAAGGTGGCTATTACAGCCAGCAAGTGGATGCCGCAAACTAGGCGGGGACGAGGCAGGCCCAGGCGGAGATGGCGGGACGACCTGGACGCCTTCGCCAACAATTGGCCAGAGTTGGCACCGAATCGGGAGCTGTGGAGATCTGAGGGAGAGGCCTTTGCCCAGCAGATGGACACTCCTACAGGCTTGAAAAAAAAAAACGATCCTGTTTCTGTAACAGTAATTCCTTCGGTTCACCAAGGAGCAGTTCATGACAGCCTTCGTTACCCTTCTGCCACTGACGACGACGACTGCCACTGGTCTGGTGACGTGATAAGATTAAATCTTGTTATCCACATTGTAACGGCGACATTGCAATGCACTGGTATCTACTAGACGTCACATCAGCGGCAGAGGGTTATTCATAACATTTATAACAAATTGCACAAATGGCCAATCGTAAATAGGTGCCGCTAACAAGCTTCGTAGTCTTTATCAGTAGTCTTACTTTTATTTTTTGATTGAAAATTAATCGTGGGTTAATAAAAAAGATATAAATATACTTGTATATTTATATACTCGTATTTGAGGTATCTCATCAATCCTGTGTGGATCACATCTTTAGAACTTAATATTCACAGAAATGGATGTTATTCAGAGTGTCATAGCCATTGCACAAAGCCAAAATGACATATCAGTTAGGGCCCGGACACATGACCACGGTGCGGCGTCGTAAACGTAAAACGGCGCGGCGTAGGGGTATTGCACGTTATCGCACCGTGCGAAAATACGACGCGGCGTCGTGCAGTTTAACGGTGCTGCATCGGGCAAACACACGTTGTCGCCCCGCGCACCGGCGCCTGCAGATTAACGTTGCGGTGCCGTGTTGAGTAGATGCATCCAAGTTTTTGTCTTTGCATGTGTTGTTTTCAAACCGTGGAAAATGACTTGGCAGACCTCCTTCCACGCACTAGTTTTTCAAAATGTATCTTCGTAATCGTCAATTGTTTTGTCCCAGAGGACTGAACGTACTTCTACCAAAGAAATCAACAAATCGGCATCTATATATCCTCAACCATCTTTGAAAAAAGTGTAATTATTAGTGATTGTTATCAACGTGCACTTTCCGTGGCAATGGCTATGATTGACAGAAAAAGTAACAAATATGAAAATGCTATTTTGTTCTATAACTCGTACGTACGTACCCACAAAAAAAATAGTACTCTCCTTCGGACACATACAAACTTTATCCTACTTTATTAAATAAAAAAATTAATGTCATTAATTTATGACACATAACAGTACTGTAAATGACATTTTGCAAAGTCTTTATTTTAATCAAAATGAATATTCTAGTAACTATTTGAAGTGGAGTACAGGGTGGAAATGAGTATACGGATAGACTTTACCAATGCATTTTTGATGTCAAAAGAAGTCAAAAATGTTATGAAACATATATTATGTCATTTTCGGACAAAAAAGTTTGATTTTTTAATTTTTTTTTGTGATTTTTTTCATTTTTTTATACATGATTAATAATAAATAAGGAAAGAATTTATTTTAAATATATTTTTTTTTCTTAGGTTAAAATTTTCTGATACTTTTTGTCATTTTCTCTAACTTTCGTCAGTAAGTATGTCAAGATAAAAACTATTAGCGTAAGAATTTTAATCGTGCAGGCATTTATCAGTGACTTATTATGATAATAGTTTTTTTTTTAAACATGACTGTCATTATCTCTTAAATTAAGCTGACTCCAGAAAAGTTCATATGACATTATAGTCTCAAAATGTGGTCAGGAATACACCTTTCCAGTTTGTCGGGTTACTCACTAACCACCCTGTATAATGGATTTTTCAATTTGACGTGAACGTTTGACAGCCAAATCTGTTTGATACATTTTAGTCGTTTACTGGTTTAATCAGTGTAATTTGAATAAGTGATTAAAATCGGTGTAGGTAATTATTATTTATTATAATTAAAATGACTATAATTTCTGAAAGGAACGTCACAATCCTTTTAGCACCAAGTTTCTTTCTCGGTTTACTCAGTTAGTAAACACCAGTGATCGTTATCAACGTGCGGCAACTGCGGTATTGGTGGCAAAATATGCTTGACAGAAAAATCAAATACACAGGTATTTTATAGATTATTAAAATTTCATAAATTATAGTCATTTTAATTATAATAAATAATTACCTACACCGAAATTAAATTTTTTTCCTTACAATTTATTATTAAATTGGTATAAAAAATAATGACAAATAAGAATTAAAAAAACAAACTTTTTTTGTCCGAAAATGACATATGTCTCATAATATTTTTTACTTCTTTTGAAATCACAAATGTATTGGTAAAGTCTCGGCTGTCCCAGATCAAAGCCTAGTAAGTGTATTTAGCGAAATTTTACAGGAGAGGCAAATAAACATTTTGTTAAAAAAAATAGTAGCAGAGACCTTTATCTCACAAGACTTTGTCTTATATAAAGAAGTATAACTTGCTTTATAAG
Organism: Thaumatotibia leucotreta; assembly: GCA_025490895.1. Lineage (NCBI taxonomy): Eukaryota > Metazoa > Arthropoda > Insecta > Lepidoptera > Tortricidae > Thaumatotibia > Thaumatotibia leucotreta. Next base: position 149,778 of record JALPQI010000892.1, on the reverse strand, counting down.
ACAAACTATTGAAACTTAACATATCTATCTTTTTAGAACTTTTTTTATGTGCCTTACTAACAACTGATTACAAAAAAATAATAGAAATGTTATGTCAATTAGAAAACTGAAACCTAGCAAGTGGTACAAAAATGTGTCATACTTCCTGGCGGTGACATGGTGTCGTACAGTATTAAATTAACATCAATAAAATGTACATGAAATGTACGAAATTGTACGCTAATTAAAAATAATTGTACTACACGTACGAGACGAGAAAACGGTGTTAATCCGTCACCGCTAGGAAGCATACTTCCTGGCGGAGGCTATTTGTTTTGTTATGTTGCGGCCGAGTTTTCTATGGGTATGTCAATCAGAAAATATGTACGAGAAATGTACGTTCTGGTTCTAAAGCGTTTTTAGGTATATCTATCTCATAGGTGCTTTAATTTGGTACTAAAAACATTTCAATGGAACTTGGTTTATTTAACGTGTTTGATCAATTATATACATCAATAAGTGGCATGTAATCGTCGTCGTACATATTTATGCATGTACATAACTATTATTACATTGTGCAGTAGGTACATAAACTGTTTCCCTATTAACCATCATTGTAAATAACTTCTGCGCATAATGATATAGGAAATAGGAGTATAATTCGTTATAATAGAAACGAGAAACTATTTCTACGGAGATATTCAGCAATACCAGAACGTACAATTTTCGTACATATTTTCTGATTGACATGCCCATTGAAAACTCGGCCGCAACATAACAATACAAATAGCCCCCGCCAGGAAGTATGCTTCCTAGCTGTGACAGATTAACACCGTTTCTCGTCTCGTACGCGTAGTACAATTTTTTTTAATTAGCGTACAATTTCGTACATTTAATGTACATTTTTTTGATGTTGGTTTGAATACTGTACGACACCATGTCACCGCCAGGAAGTATGACACACAAAAATGGTAAATTTTCCTGTTTGTAAGCAGTAAACTCTTAAAATGTCAAATATAAAATCAAGCAAATGCTTACTTTGAAATCCGGAATTAGGATTACCATTTTAATAAGGTAAAAGTAAAATTGTACTATAGTGTGTTGGGGTAATTTCAAACTACAGAAATTCTGCTCGGGTAATATCGGAATGAATCTTTATTATGATAAAAATAACGGTGTGTTTTATGGTAATTTCAAATAAGACGACTTATGAAATGACTGCAAAGCACCCTATTTAATTGCAATCTAGGGTATTTCAATGATTTTGAAATTACTGACTACCAGTCCTTTCCCGCAGAGCTTCGCTGCAAAGTACTTGCTAACAATTTACTACACATTGAAACTTCCCAAAAACATCATTCTAAGCCGATAAATGTCCACTGCTGGACATAGGCCTCCCCCAGTAGGGTCATTGCCATAACGAGTCATTTTATTTAAAGTTGTCTCGCACTTGTTTTTTGTTTTTGTAACTTATGATTTCCACTCAGAATCGCGAGCTCTTTCGATCCTGATAGAAGAAAATTTTGGTATCATCTTCTGCTACGAGTGTATGCATGTGCAATAATTATGCATACCATTCGAATATCACGTGTATAAACAATACTACACACGCGACTATCGGCTTACCAGCGAAAATAAAAAAAACGGCAATAAACATTCAATCAGCAATAAGTTTTTCAAAAACTGTTGTACGAAATATCATTTGATATTCACAAGTCTTTACGGTGAAGGAAAACATCGTGAGGAAACCTGCAGACACCTGCGAAGAAATTCCAGTGTGTATGTGAAGTCCCCGAAAACTACTGGACCAGCGTCGGGACCACGCAAAATAGGCACGTTTGATGTCGAGTTGTGGAAAGAAATAGAAAGAAATGACAAACACAATATAATAGCAACAAACAAGTATTGACATTATTTGATTTGTTTTATCAATACCTTCGTCGTAATTTGAAGCTTCTGATAATTTGTCCAGGGTTCTTTCATAGAGAGACAACGGACAATATCGACAAATAATGCACGACCGTAATGATAGTGACGTTATGAATTATCGAAGATCCAATTTTGTTTATTATCAAATATTACAATTTTTTGGTCGGTTCTTTGTCGGTTAACAACCAAAACGCCCTATACCAATCGTCAGTAGAAACTAAAATAATTGTAAACAAAGCCTAAATAATTGCATAATTCCATAATCGCGCACTTTTAGAACACGATCTTGGTCTCGTCACCAACTTGAAACCTTAAGCCTTGAGTTCACATACACTTTTAGTTAAAATCATTAATATTTTGGCCACTTTGATGACGCTGCTGCCCGTCATCGACCGTCGATAAATAAATGGTCAATATCAATTCAATTCCTCAGTCGACTCTTACGACACCCACGGGGCGGTGACAAAAACCGCAGGCAGGGAGCGCGGGAGCACTCAAACTTCACTCATTACTGACTTGATAGGTTTTATTTATTGTTATAGGTATTTGAATTCCTTGTACGACCCTTCGCCAATTATTAAAATCAAAAACCTAGTAAGGGACAATTTCCATATTCAAAAACCAAGTGTGTTTCATTTCAAACTCAAAAACCTAGTATAGCATGCAGTTGCCAGGTTTTTGGACTTGAAAATGTTACTTACTAGGATTTTGAATATGTTGGTGGCATGTAAGAAATGCCCTTGCTAGGTTTGGTGGGTCTCGTAACTTTGATTCTAATTGAGATATAAATACAGGTGTTTTTGCATTAGACGCAGCTCAGCATTTGGGGCAGATACATTAAAAAAACGTATTTTGACAAAAAATGTCCCTTGCTAGGTTTTGATTTGGGACAGCCGAACACTGATCTTACTCCACTTGAAATAGTTACTAGAATATTCATTTTGATTAAATTCGATCGAAATTCGATCTCTGGTCATAAATTAATGATTTTTCTTTAATAAAGTAGGATAAAGTTTGTATGTATCCTAACAAGAGTATACTTTTTTTTTTAGGGTACGAGTAATAGAACAAAATAGCATTTTCATATTTGTTACTTTTTCTGTCAACCGTAGTGCCACGGAAAGTGCACGTTGATAACGATCACTAGTAATTACACTTTTTTCAAAGATGGTTGAGGATATAGATGCCGATATGTTGATTTCTTTGGTAGAAGAACGTTCAGTCCTCTGCGACAAAACAATTGACGATTACAAAGATACGTTTTTAAAAACTAGAGCGTGGAAGGAGGTCCGCCAAGTCATTTTTCCAGGGTTTGAAAACAACACGAGCAAAGAGTTGTCGTTTGAGTAGATACTCAACACGGTACCGCAACGTTTTTCGCACGGTGCGATAACGTGCAATACCCCGACGCGGCGGCGTTTTATGTTTACGACGCCGCACCGTGGTCATGTGGCCGGGCCCTTAGGGTATTAGAAACCAGTGACGTAGCCGCTACAAGGAAATTCCTTTTTTTCACTTTATATCAACCTGTAGGTATATTAGCAGCCCCGAAGGTAATAAAAAACCGGCCAAAAGCATGTCGGGCCATGATAGGGTTCCGTAGTTTTGCGGATGTCTATGAAAATATTGACTTTAGAAAAAACTTTGTTTGAAGACCCTTATTTTTTTCAAAGACCTATTCAACGATATTCCACACTATGGGACTACAGCAAATAAAAAATCATTCACACTTCACCAGTTAGGGAGGTACCTAAACAAAAAAAAATGTTATTTTCTAATTTTTTCTACCACTTTGTCGGCATGATTAATATGTATATCTGTACCAAATTGCAGATTTCTAATATTAATGGCCACTGAGCTATGCTGCGGACAGACAGACGGACAGAGCGAAACTATAAAGGTTCCTAGTTTACTACGAAACCCTAAGAAGTTAGAATAGTATGAAACCTCTTTCAAAGAGTAGCTTATTTATTTAAAAAGACGTCATCATATCAATAGCATTAGCAGCCCCTGAGGTAATAAAACACCAGACAATAGCATGTCGGGCCATGCTTGGGTTCCGTAGTTCTTCGGATATCTCCGAAAAGATTGTCTTTAGAAAAATATTTTGGTTGAAGTCCCTTATTACTTTTTCAAAGACCTATTCAACGATATTTCACACTATAGGATTACAGCAAATTAAAAAATCATTCACACTTCACCAGTTGAGGAGGTACCCCATAAAAATGTTTTTTCTAATTTTTTCTACCACTACCACGGCATGATTAATATGTATATCTGTACCAAATTGCAGATTTCTAATATAAATGGCCACTGAGATATGCTGCGGACAGACAGACGGACAGACGGAGAGAGCGAAACTATAAGGGTTCCTAGTTTATTACGAAACCCTAAGAAGTTAGAATAGTATGAAACCTCTTTTAAAGAGTAGCTTATTTATTTAAAAAGACGTCATCATATCAATAGCATTAGCAGCCCCTGAGGTAATAAAACACCAGACAATAGCATGTCGGGCCATGCTTGGGTTCCGTAGTTTTTCGGATATCTCCGAAAAGATTGACCTTAGAATAATACTTTGGTTGAAGACCATTATTTTTTTTTTCAAAAAACCTATTCAACGATAATCCACACTATTGGGTTACAGCAAATAAAAAAAAACATTCACACTTCACCAGTCGGGGAAATACCCAAAAAAAATGTCTTTTAAAAATTTTTCTACCACTACCATGGTATGACTAATATGTATATCTGTACCAAATTGCAAATTTCTAATATTAATGGCCACTGAGCTATGCTGCGGACAGACAGATGGACAGACGGACAGAGCGCAACTATAAGGGGTTCCTAGTATATTACGGAACCCTAAGAAGTTAGAATAGTATGAAACCTCTTTTAAAGAGTAGCTTATTTATTTCAAAAGACGTCTTCATATCAATAGCATTAGCCGTATAACACCAGCCAATAGCATGTCGGGCCATGCTTGGGTTCCGTAGTTCTTCGGATATCTCCGAAAAGATTGACTTTAGAAAAATATTTTGGTTGAAGACCCTTATTACTTTTTCAAAGACCTATTCAACGATATTTCACACTATAGGATTACAGCAAATAAAAAAAATCATTCACACTTCACGAGTTGGGGAAGTACCCAAAAAAATTTTTTTTTTCTAATTTTTTCTACCACTTGTCGGCATGATTAATATGTGTATTGTATATCTGTACCAAATTGCAGATTTCTAATATTAATGGCCACTGGGCTATGTTGCGGACAGACAGACGGACAGAGCGAAACAATAAGGTACAATAGTATGAAACCTCTTTTACGGAGTAGCTTACATAAATACTCTACATTAATCAGTTCCCTTAATTCCTTAACTTGACCTACCATCTAAACTGATCTTTGTCAAAAACTTGCATGACCGCCATCGCTCCATAACTTACGCAATCAATCAGAAATATCTGCCAAAAGTGAAACACGTGTCGTTAAGGAGTTCCGTTCTGGTCTTTATCGGCAGTTCCACATACATTACAACGCATAAATGAAAATGCTTGATTTGTAAATGATAATACACAATCCTAAGGTTTGACCAGTTCCCTCAGTTCCTAAGGAAATACCCCATCAGAACTGGTATTTTACAATAACTTATACGACCATCTTCATTGCTTAAAATGCATAACCAGTTACATACATACAAAACACCAAAGAGTTCCGGAGTTCCGTTCTAGCCTTCATCGGCAGTTCCACTTCCCTAAGTAAGGAAATATCACGTTTTGAAGTAAAATGGATGATTGGATGATAAATCACAAAACCGTTTTATCTCAAATAAACTTTCAACTTCTTTTTAACCCCTTGGGGGTCAATTTTGAAAACTGCCAAATATGCTTTTCTTGTTAAGTATCAATTAACTTATAAAACGCCGAACACACTATTATTTTATAGTATCAAAGAGTCTATAAACAAAGTTTCAAGTCTGCAACCTGAAAAATATTCATACCTCATACAAACTTTCAACTTCTTTTTCACCCCTTAGTGAGCGAATTTAGAAAAACGTCAAATATGCCTTTCTTCATATTTTACAGACAAACGGGTCTTAATCGCGTAAACTTACGTTTAATTATATCCTGACGTAAAATTGGACTGGTGTAAAATATGAGTGATAATCGTGAAAGTTTAAATCAATATATATGCCTTTCTTGTTTAGTCATCGAGTCTACACCGTGTTTTATTTTGTATTTCCGTTAAATTGAACGGGCTGCTTGGTACGTTACTAATTGGAAGTGATTCCCATTTGTTCCATAGAACAGTGACGTTATGGTACAAAGCAGTATATTTCTTCTCATTTTGTTCCACATAATTACATACTAGCTTATTATTCTGGTTTACTTGCAGTGCAGTACTACCTAGTACAACATAAAACTATTCTTTTTCACTTTGTTCCATTATGGAAAAAAATGTAATTACATTTCCCAGTTGTCCCATAAAACTACATGAGTGGTACCTAGTTGTGGTAGGTACAGGTACTAAGTTTTAGTCAATACTTTGCAAATAATACAGACGGACAGACAGACAGTGAAGTCTTAGTAGGGTACCTATTTTAGGGTCCTGTTTTTACAGTTTAGTTGATAACGTGCGAATATGCCACGTAGTTTTGTATATACTTACTGGATTTAGGCATCAAATCGTCACACCAAAATCTTACCAAAGGCTTGCCAACGAAATGCATAAGAAAATCAAGATTAGTTTACTCTGAACTGCCAGTACGGAAACCAAGATAAGAAATAGTTTGCATACACATATTAATCTCTAATTTGTAAAGGCACATACACATATTAATCTCTAATTTGTCATTTTATTTGCTATTGTGTGCGCATTTAATTGTGTCAGCTCCATGGAACAACCTGGGAAACTGTACAGACAGAGATTTAGTATTTAAATGTCAAAAAAAATGTATACGATCAATGTGTGGTTTGAACAAATATGAATCGTGTAAAGCATTATTTGTTGAATTGAGAATACTAACTCTTCCATCCCTTTACATATTTGAAACATCCTTGTATGTGAAAACTAATATAAGGCAATTTGCCAAATTTAACAGTGCACGTAAAATTCACAGTATAAAAAATAAACCTTTTAAGACAGCTTTGCTTTCAAAAAGTATATTTGGAATGGCACCTCGAATTTATAATAATTTACCAATTAGTATAAGACAATTGCAAGACGTACATATATTTAAAAAAGAACTCTTTAATTTTCTAGTCAACAAAGCATATTATTCTATAAAAGAGTACTTAGATGACTATGACAAAATAATTTAGTGACATTCGTAATTGGAAATAAATATAATGTTTTTTTTTTTTTTATGCTAATGATTTCTAATGATTTATTTTTGACTTATTTTTAATTTAATATCAATAATTGTAATACTTGTAATATATATTTTGATTAATAATTGTAATTTGTGTTTGTATAATAATGGTATTGCAAATTTCATTTATTTATATTTTAAATCCTAATCTACTTGTTGTTCACTGCTTTTTTTTCCTCAATGTTCTTTGACATTTGTATGCCAAACGGCAAAACATAGTGTTTCTTTACCTCTAGACCTAAGACCTATTTGTACCTATGTTTGACGAAAAAAAAAAAAAAAAACAATTTAAAATATCATGTTTGCCATTTTGTTGTCTAGAACAATCTTACAATACTGCCATATCAGTTTTTTTCATATTATTACAGGTTTGGAACAAATGATACTTGGTAATTCTATAACAATTAAAAATTAACATATAATTTAGTTGTATGACGTCATTGTTCTATGGAACAATCGGGAATCCCTCTTAATTGGAACTACCTGTTATATCGTTCTTTGTGATTTTTTTTCATTGACAATTCTGATTTTTTCACAGCCTCAAGGGACGGTAAGACCTTAGTATATCATTTAAATTTAAACTCGATACGTTCACGCATTCCAAAGGTAAATGGTCTTGACAGGATTTACTAATGTGTGGCCGAAAATTTTATAGCATATTATTACTTCCCAAACTATTGTTCTCATAGTTTCATTTGTCAGAATCATCACATGGCAAACTAACGTTACGCAGAAGTGTCTTTCGCATATTATCATGTTCCAACTCCAACCTAACCTAACCTAGTTTACAGAAAGAAATTCACCCAAATGAATGTTTGCAAATAATAATTTGGTAAATGTTGGTATGCCAAGTGAATCATTTGCAAAAAGTTGGTTGGCAAGTGATATTTAGCAAACTGAAATTCTACGAAAAGGCAGGATACCTCTTGACAGACAGACGGACAAGAAAGTAATCCTGTAAGAGTTTCGTTTTTCCATTGTGGTACGGAACCATAACAATCACCAAATTAAAAATAAAAAAAAACCGATTTCTCCAAGATCCCCGATTTGTTTTCATCATAGATTTCCTCAAATCCTACTTTCTGGATGCAAATTCTTGTAAATTAATAAAAATTACCAAAAGCGCCATACCTATAAGACCCCAACTTGGGGCCAATGGAACCATCTCGGGGATATACACGTTCATCACAAAAATAAATTTTAGAATCGGTTCACAATTCTCAGAGATATCAGGTAACATACATACAACCTAAAAAAAACAGTCGAATTAAGAACCTCCTCCTTTTTTTGAAGTCGGTCAAAAATGAATTGATAAGCTTTTAAAGTCTATCCAAATTTTCTTAATTTATTTGTAGGTAACGGCTACCTACATCAATTGTTACTATAGTGCGTATATCGGTTTTAAATACCCTAGCGCATATATCGACGGCCCCTAAGTAAACTATCGAATCTTGTTTTGGGTACTTTTCAGTACAGCGTTTTAAAGTTAATTTTTGACGCCATCATTAACACAAAAATAATACACAAACCACATACTACTTTTTTGTGATAATAAAATAAACCCGTTATTTGGGTTAGTATGATTTTATGGAATTTATGAAGGTTTATTAGAAATTAGAGTTTCGATTGTTTAAGTCGCAATTGAACATATGGCTCATATTGAAACTGTCAGTTTCGATAGTCTACGCCGATTTCGTTTCATGGTATTTTATCGAAACTAGCAGTTTCTATTATTTACGATGGACGGATTAGTAAAGTGTACTATCGAATGTGCCATTTCCGTCAAGAAAACGTATGGTTATTTTTATTTTTGATACAACTTAAGAGCTAAAAAATAGGTAAGGGCCTAAGGGAATATGACTGTTTTTTTATAAAGGTTTTATTCAATTTTTTCACTAGTTTAACTAAATCACAATCAGTTACAATCAGTCGGCTATTATAATATTTTATACTTAAGTACCTACTTAGAATAACTTTCTATATTATCACAAAGTTTTCTAGATAAAGTAACATAATTATGGCTCGTTTCTATAACCAATTTTAATAGGAACTTAATAGAATTAGGTAAATCTTTCAGGGTAACATACAGGTAAAACATATATTTTCAACAAAACAGTCTTCTTTTATAGTCTAAGTCAGACTTCCGAAACAAAAACAAATCTAAAAGTAATAACATAAAATGCTTCTTCAAAATTCTTACAAAATTAACAAATATTATGCCATAACATGGCTAACGAGATCAAAAATAATTGGCAGTATCATAATTATCACTTAAAAAATATAGTTTAGCACGAATCGTCTTCTTCTTGGGTCGTGCTACTATGGTTAATGTTTTTATAAAATCTATGATATTCCTTCGGAATCACACCGGAATTACACAAAGAAATGAGATCTTTGTATTTGGCATCAGTAATAGGAAGAGTATCAGTATATGCCGTTTTCAACTCCGTGTTGGTGTTTATTCTTTGGCCGCGTCTTCTTGTTCCAACGACAGAATTAAGGCAATGCTGATCACCCTGCAAATCGTATTTAAAGAAAAGGTAGTTTGGCACATCTTTATCTACCTTAACTTCTTTAATTTTATTCCAGGATATGTTAGTATTGCCCGTGTCTTTTTTCCAGTTTCGCTCATTTAACAATGGTTTAAAATCAAAAATATCCTGTTGAGTAACTTCGATTACATTGTAAGGCTTCCCAGATGTCTTCGCCCAACGTACTAATGCATACCACTGATCAGGAGTATAGATTAATTTCCCTTTTGACTCTTTTTCGATTAGGGCGTGGACGCTGTCGCCTTCGTTTTGAGTGTGGCCAGCTTCTAAAAATCTGTGGATTATGTTTATTTTATATTTCTGTGACAAGTACATATACACAGAGTAAACTACTCTGTTGCGGTTTTGTCCCGAGCAATTGTCAGACCAAAACAAAAACGTGTTTACGCCTTTATCAACCTGCGTCTTTATAAACTGCGTCAAGCAACTGCTTACTTCGTTTGCTCCTCTTTTCCCTGTGCATTCGGTCCACATGTAGCAAAAGCCTTCTTTTTCAGCCAAGTCATAAACCGTGAAATGATAAACCGACAGTTTTCGTTTATAATATAATAAACCAATGTCACCATGCGGAGAGTTCAGAATTTTTTGGAAATCAAATGCAGCACATACCACCTCAGGATTACTTTGAGCAGATTCTTTGTCAATCTGTTTTAACTCTCTGGCAATTTTCTTATTTTCTACGTGTTTAGAGTGCGCATTTACTTCTTCTTCGTTTGGGTTTTTATTATTTGAAAATGAATGGCACTTGTCACACAAGTCTTTCTTTGGGACAAAGAATGCAACATTCATGTTCTCATTTACGATATCAGTATACTGACGTACAGTTTGTGCATGAGTATCGTAAATTTGGAGCTGGTCCCATTCTTTATACAGAGAAAACATCTTGGTTAAGCTTAGATTGTTATCTAAATAGAGCTTATTGCTACTTTTTCGTGTATAATGCGATTCAATTGGCTGGAAAGACGCAACATGATCACAAACGCTCTTAATCATTTCAGCAGTTTGTACAACAGGGTGGTTTAGGTGTTTCCCTCTATTGTCTGATAAAGTAACTCCCGCATCAATTAACTTCGCATGAGCAGTGCGAACAATTTGGTCAGTTATGCACAAAGTATTCAAGAATGTTTTTAGACAAACTTGTACAGACTCAAAACTGGAGCTTTGTTGCTCCTCTTTGGAGGGTAAAGGCAGAAAATATTTTGTTGTAAAACTACGCCGAGAGGGACCTTCGATAGTGTTGCTTTTTTTCTTATTTTTTTGACTAAATTTATTGATATATTCCCACTGCTTGGCATGATCTGATAAATTCCAAAACTGTTTTAAAATGTTTTCTCGGGTTTCAGCGTCGAATTTTTCATAGCATTTTAGTTTGCAAGTTTCAGGACAGATTGGACGTAATCTCTTTTCACCTTTCAGTATTCCTTTTTTCGTCATATACTCTTGGCCAGAATTCAAAAGCAGTTTTCTTTTATTGTTTATCCATTTCTCTTCACATCTTTTCCTTTTCTTCCCAGGGTTTGATTTATAAGTCGCTTTTTTTTTTTTGCTTACAGTTACAGTACTTGGCGAGTCGCATTCTGAAGCTGTTATAAGAGATTCGACACTGTGGATTGCCATGGGACTATTGATTTCAGTCAGTGATGTCATGTCGGTAGGTTCATGGTGGTTGTTTACAGTGTTTGGGAGAGCAAAATTTCGGTCTACTGGTTCTGTTTCTAGCTGTTCAGGTGAGGATAGAGAGCTTGACTGAATAATAACTGCACGTGAACTTACAAAATCATGCGAAGGGGATGGTAAGGGCGTATTTTCGAAACTATCCATAATACATGATTCGCTACTGAGCGATCTTGGAAAAGTCTCTTCAAGCAAATTCGTCGCCGGTGGTGATTGACTAGTGTCTGAAGTCAACTCATCGTTTATTATTCCCTCTAAAGCTGCCCATTCCGAGTCTCCAAAGGTGCAAGCAGTAGGTATGGGAGATTCTTAAACAAAAATACCAAGTTATTTAAATAAATATGAATAAAATGTTACCAAGTTATTTAAATAATATAATTAAAACATAGTGGTAACCTATCGAAACTTTAACCAAAACATTAGAAATTTTACGAAAACCATCGAAACCGTAGATTCGATGAACTATTTTGCCTTTTCTTCCAAGGTAAAAAAAGGAAAGTACCAGTTTCGATACTTTACTTTTACCTCATATCCACGTAAACAATCGAATCTACCAGTTTCGATAGCAAACACGAACAAAGGTCCGTAGTAAAAGATCGAAACTGTTACATTCGATAGTTTACGCTGTTATGGCGTCAAAATTCCCCATTTATATTTTATTTATGCAAAAATGAACATACAGTTAATTATATTCTTACACTTAAATACAAAATGAATGACAAACGAGATATAGAAATAGCCTAACTTACCTGTTCTACGTAATTTGTGATCAGTACACTTTTTCGCTGGGCTTGGCATCTGCTGTATGGGACTCTCCGGTTTAACTAAATTAAGCATTTTTCTGCATCTGGAGGTAGACATCTTTGCAGAATTCGTTATTAACTATTTTAAAACTAAAAACGAACGTAAATTTGTTGCTAACAAGACGCATGCTGCTCCCGCGTCTACTCGGCGCACACTGGCGGCATCGCGGCGTAAACTCACGAAAGTGGTAGTTCCGTCTCTTTCGCACCTTGGCAATCGCCGCGTAAATAATCGAATGTAGACTTTCGATACTTTTCGTCGGTTTAAACGTGTTAGTTTCAATGTTTTACGAATAAGATTTCGGCTAAAAAATATATTTTTATTTATTTTCATTAAGTAAAAGTAATTAAGGGGCATAAACAAAGCCATTGCACAAATAAAAAAAAAACGAAATTTTAAGATTCGATGTTTTACTTAGGGGCCGTCGATATGTATGTATATTGTATACGTTTCGGCTTTGTCCAATGGCTAAGGACACACTGTATTAAATATGGTGACAAATGTATTCTTACTTCCGTCACCACACGGTATTTGTGTACACAAACTATGTATCAGTAAATACTACCTACTTACTCGTATACTATAAAAAAATGTAAATCTTACTTACGTTTCACGTAATCATCCATCCATATCAGGGTACATTATAGCCAACATTGCAGATACATCAGCAACTTTGCGAGGCGCGCGGAGGAATTTCGATTTAACTATTACCTATTTATTCCTTGCCCACTTTTTACGTCCTGCTTAATATAGACTCTGAAACAATCAGTAATATGTCAAACGTTGATCTACCAAAAGAAGCATCTGAGCAGATGAGAGAAATTGTCTCAGTCAGTCCTATTTTATTTGATACCTTAATGACGTCTCTGTTATTCTTTTTCGTCGCCTAGCAACCGAACGGCGGTCGTAATTGTACATGAATTGTACCTATAGGGCGGCCGGATTTGAAAATTTGCAAATAGGTGAATAGTTTTATATTATCGTATATAAATATAAGCGTTTTTACTAAACTTTCCAAAAATAATATTTACAAACACTACATTAAGCTCACTCCATTCCACGGATACATATTAATACCATACAAATATTTCTCCAGTTGACAAACAAAACTAACTAAAATAACAAATACGTACTCGAAATAAAGCTCGTATCTCAGTTACGATCTGATTCAATACTGACATTCGAGGTTGCTAAGAGGAGTGTGAGTTTTGGCTATTAGACGACGATTTACTTGTATGCTAGCAGATATACGATATGAAAGTGAAAAAATTGTATCCAGCTGTGGTCATAAATTTATGCATACCTAATATTCAAATCGTATCATCATCATCATCAGACTATGATAGTCCACTGCTGGACGTAGGCAACTATGCGTACCTATAAACGCATTAGGAGGTAAATGCCCATAATCGCCACACTGGGCAAGCGGATTGGCGATCGCAGTAATGTGTCCACTATGATGATGCTGCTGCCCACCATCAATATTTTATCAAATAGTGGTCAGTGACACTTCAATCCCTTAGTCGACTCTTACGACACCCGCAGGAGGAGTTGGGATGGTGACAAATGTATTGAAATCGTATAATAACAAGAATATAGAAAATACAAATAAATAACTAGGAATGTATTGCAATTTACAGGGAAACACGGCTAAATAACTAGTAGGTACCTTTTGTGCCATTTCTGTAGGCTTATGATGGTACCGTCTTTAATCTTTTGTCGTTATTGCCGTCAGGTTCTAACAAGTATGTAAGTGCGTAAGTGAGGCGTAGCACGATAAATAGATAAAACGGGACCATCATAAGCCCCCTGGAAAGACAATATAAGTATAATATGTAAATCATTCTAGTTTCAAACGAAAAATCAATAAGTTACGTTTCCGAACTTATTTATGTGCAGCTCAGCTCGTGCCGAAGCTGCCGCAGGGAAGTGCAGACTTCTGGCTGAAGGGCGCCATACCTCGGCAGTTCTTTTTGTGTTAATGCGGTAGGATCATGGTGCGGCTACAGTTTGACAATGGAAAGCTGAGCTTAAAGTTTATGTACTTTGTAGTTCGCGAGGATTTGTTTCAATATTGAATGTACTGAGAAGATATATACATACTTTCTTACAAAGTCTTACGGCCGCAGAAATCGCGGTGGCGGTGAGTAGAGATTTTATTCCACAAATCAACCATTCATTAAAGACTCGTATCACTTTTAATATACCTATTACTATAATTATATTAACAAACATATTCTATCTTTCTTATTCTTATCATAACTAAATTGACATCCTATCGTTTTGACTTCTAGCCGTCACACATGTGTTTTCAAATGATGTAATCTGTTGCCAAAGTATAGAAAATAAACTCCATTACACCAAATCGTATCCGTAAACTTCTTTCATTTTTAATCGTTTCTGCGAATGTAACTTATACGTGTTCGGTAGTATTGAGTTTTATTTAGAATCAGTTGTTATAGTTTTCTTGTATTCGGTCATAAAAATAACAAAAAACTTAAATAAATGAGGGAGTTCGAACGAATTTCTTCGTATTGATTTTCCCTACTTATTTGAAGACACTTTGAGTACTGGCATCCCTTGACGTATATGTATATGATTTTATGTCATTTTGAATGTCAAAAAGAGCTGTCAACGGGAGCGATTTGGCGTGCGTCCGACCTCGAGGAGGCGCTCGCGCCATCTGAGTCAAAGGAGAATTTTGACTCGTGTCGCCATTTGTATGGAGAATATACGCAATTTTAAATTAAGGATTAAATTTCTTCGTTGTCTTTATGAGGAAAAATATGAATATGCCCTGATGCACTAATTCAGTTATCTGGCTTTTAAATTAACATGAATATTTTATGCCTGTTAAAGAAAAATATGCATTGCTTCGTGTTCGAAAAATATGCAATTTTTTGATTTTTCGGTACATTTAGAGCCGATTTCTAGGAAATTCATGTAAATATAAAATATAATATCAATTGGAGCCTCTGCATGGGTTCTTTCTGAATAAGTTCATGTAAGAAATATGTTTGTAGAGTAATATTTACTTAACAAATTCTTTGTTCGAAAATAGGTCTAAAACGACAAAATCGGGAATCCGACCCTTAAGACCTAAAGGGACAAACAATTATTAGCGGCTTGTTAAGTTAACAAACGTTAATGAATAAGGAGGTTAGTAACCGACAAAAATAACATTCTGCGGACAGCCTACTTAAAATTTATAAAAAGTATATTTAATGATATTGGCAGCAATAATTAAAAACAAATATTTCAAAATAACTCCTTACGAATTTAATCAATGAATTATCCAGGGGTGGCTTTACGATGAAAACATACATTGTTTCCCGAATGGTTAGCTAACTGTGTATATTTCCTAGTTCAAAAGAAGTGAGTAAGATGAAACCTCTGAAAAGAGTCAATAAGCTAACTAAGAAATTCATAATAAACAAACCTTGTATTCAAAATATGTATAATTTTTAATGTTCGTCATTGAATACTGTTAAATATACAGGGTGTTTGGTCAGCGGTGTCGGAACTTTTAAGGGCTTAAACTACAATCAAATTCATATTTTTTTTTTGTGCAAACGATAATTGAATGGCGGCAATTTTAAAATTTCAATCAGACGAATACGGGTGCCTGCGGGATTTCTGGAATTATACGTTTGTTATCGGGCATATCTTTGCAAAAAATGCTCTTTAACGAGATTTTTGGCACAAAAAAAATTGCATGGTAATTTATCGATGAAATTGATTGCAGTTTAAGCCCTTAACTCCGACACCGCTGACCAAACACCCTGTATGTGGTATTTAATGAACTTTTACTAGTATTAACCTAAATAGTTAAAAATAATTAAATAGTGCTAGATTATCGATGTCTTTAAATAGTTTACTTACATTAGTCTAACTGATCTAATTGACCTAACCTATATCTAAGATTAGCCCTTGAAACATTGTACCAAGGATGCTTCATATGGTCCATAAGTAAGTAGGTAAGGTAAGTGACCATAAGAAGCAAAGTTGTATTTAATAAAGTAGTTTGTGGGTAGTTTTGTACTTATCTTTCTTATTTTGATGGAGGTATATGTATCAAATTTGCTCCATTGTCAGTCGCCCGCAGACCACGAACCCTGTAAAGTGTCCGAAACGTTGAGATGAAGTTAAAGATAATTAATATACGCGAGTTTATCCGTTTTCATAGTTTTATTTCATGTGTAATCCTCGCGGTAACCGAAGACAATATTATAATAAAGTGTTAAGTTTTTATCTTAAATATGTACTATAGCACTTATTTATGTGTAGTTTTAGTTCTACTTAAGTCTTCTACAGTATCATCTCATCTCTCTCTCCTATTAAGAGCTTTGCTCTTGTCGGTGTAGCTCAAAGCACGCTCGCCACTTTCCTCGATCCCAGGCCATCTCTTTCAGGTTTTGATACGACGTGACTTTCACGCTCTCCTTGATTTGTTCAATGTAATTTCTCCTTGGTTTTCCTCTTCCACGCTTTCCTTAATCTTTCCCTCAACTATGCATTTTATGAGGGTGTCATGTCGAATCAGATGGCCCAACATCCTTCCTCTTCTGTTGTTTATAATGTCCATCAAGTGCCTCCTCTCTTTCACCCTGCCTAACACCTCCTCGTTCGTCCCATACTTGTCCTTAATGTTGTATGAAATATTCCGTCTACAGTTTATTACTGCCCAACCTTGCGCTTTTATTACACCATTTACTCAGTGAGTGTTACTTACACAAACGAGTAGCGGATATTAATAATATTAGCGGTACGAAAACAACAATAACGGCAGACATAAATTATGGCACTCGTTATAGATACTTACTATTATTATGGCTAGGGATGGGTAAACACAAGAAAAAGAATATAAGAAATAACTAAAACATATTAAGTTCAATTAAGGGGTCAAATGCAAAAAAATAAACATAGTTATGGCCTTAACCAAAACAAAAATCACGACGGCGTCAATAGGGATGATGACTGTAGTTAAAATAAATTATTTAACACTTTGCACGACATAATACACGAAGAAATTATTACTAAGATGTAAATTGCAGTAATTTTTATTTAATGAATTGAAAAGAACTTAAAAGAATAGGTCATTTGGCAGTACTCAAACGTGACGTCACTTTTGAGTACCTATTTTATATAAAATTCCATAGCGGTGATCGTTTTGACAGTTCAAAAAAAGAAGCTGATTTGACTTGCCAGTCATCATGCCTATTGTGTTACGAAAGTATAAACAAACTAAGTGGTATATTGTCCAACAAACTTCGGCAATAGTAAAAGGGGGCAAATTTAAAAGATATAAGGTCGAATTGTTGATCGCTCATTTTGTCGCCCTTTATAAGTGTCAAAGTTTTTACAGAAAATTGTACTTTGTAACTTAAAAATTATGACTTTATAATTTTGTTTTCATTAAAAACCTTCAATTATGTACCTACCTACAACTTTTTTTTTGCAATGAACAGTCATTTAGTCCGCCTAATTTTAGAGTTTAGTTTACCTGGCCGTTATTATAATAGTCGAAGCCGAACATTTAATTAAGTAATTGTCCTTTTATTTTATAAAGGTACCTGATAAAAAGATATTTATAATTTTATCTGACGGATATAATTATCTAGGGGTTGTTAAACAGCCCGTTGGTGGTTAGTAAATAAATGTTTGTCAAAATTATTATGAAAATGTGTATCTTAGACATAACCATTTCAAATAAATGTTTTTCTAAATAAAGTGGCCATATTTTCGCTCTAAATTGAATGGGTCCAACACTATTTTGCGGTAGCTATGGTGTGAGTGAAACTGCTCATAATTTGCAGAAGTTACGTAATGTGCTACACACTTCTTCCTTGTTTATTTATCCAGTTCTGTGGAATGTAGAAAACAACTAGGTATTCATTACATACATAATAACATGGGAATTTGTGATTAATTTATCATTAAAATAAAAATAAATTTAGATTGGTAATTTTTATGTTCGTCTACGATAACGATTTTCATTTCTGTATATAGGTATTTAAAGCTTTTTTTAATGCAAGAGATAAAATTGGATTTAATTCATTTAACTTTATAAATTTTATTTTTCCAATTTGATAACCGGATTGAAAAAATAAACCTTTTTAACACTTATATGGTAAGGTAAACGTATCATTGCTCGATACTTAGTGCACAATATATGTATTTATAAAGTACAACCCATTAATGTACCTGTAATTCTGGCACCCTAGTGAAAAGGGGTATAAGTCGAATTTTGGCCAAATTGAGTTAAGTATACCAAAAAATTTCAAAAAAAAAATGGCATCTGTTGGTGTAAAAGGATCTAAGATATCACGTAAATTGACAGAGTTACGGTCGTGTAATATGGTATAACTAACACAAATGACCATGCAGTGTCAGGTATAAGTTGAAATAAATTCTTACTAACAAAAAAAAGTATATCGTTGTAAAGTTACAAAAGGTATTAGTGTAGCTAAGTTTTAGGCGTTTGGATTTTTGTTGTGTGTAACGCTATAACTACTGTAAGGAAATTAGCCCGGTACAACACTAGCGACAGTACCGGCATGTCACTTCACTACGGCGTCGGTCGAGCTGTCAACGGACGTTACACGGATATGGCGCGTCGCGTTTACTCTATCTTAAAATTCTCGTTAACCATTGAATAAATTATGTATTAGTGATGAAGCGGTGTTTTTACCTTAACAGCTTCAGAAGTGAGATATTATCATACGCCTACTAAAGTTTAATTGACCAAAATGGGTACAATCTATTCCGCTGGTATCGGAGTCCCATTGTTGTGATTGAAATACTTGGATTCACCTGATTCTAATGAGTGAATGCACCAATTCTACTAAATGCATTATTGCTATAGTATTAATAATAAACGACGCAATCATACAAAGTACTTCGCGTAAAGGTAACCGGTAACTTCGTCGTCATGGTAACTTATCGTGGTAGGTCTGTGGCTAATGTGAATTCATCATTCATCTCTTAACAGAGTTCCTAAATATTACGCACGGTAAGCTTGTTACAAAGAGGCAGATAAGAAATATAAAAAAAACCGGTGCGCGATGCACAGGTTGAAGATAATCTTAAAAGGGTGCCTCGGTTGTGTGGTGTGTGTTTTGATATGTTTTCAGATTTATAGTAAGCACTAAATATTACATTTATGTGGACCAAGAACAAACTACAAGTTAATGGTACTAGTATACCATAGTATACCCAGAGCTGCAACAGTGCTGCATAAGGCATAACACAATCAAAGCAATGTACCATGGAATAACAGGTGGATTGTTGTATGATACATAAATTTTGGAACTTAGTAATCCCATTATTTAGTTGGATTTAATTAATTGAAGTCCCAAGGTAAGAGCCGAATAAAAAAAAAAAGTGTACATTTAACGGTGAGTCTTAACTTATTTTAATATATGTCAAGTTTAGTATCATATTGACAGATTGGTCACCATTTCTCCTGAATAAGTTCCTTGTTTACATGAAGAGAAAGAGTGGAAACATAGAATAATTTTGATAGTTTCATACTAATTGTACTGTTCAGTATGTATGGACAAGTGTATTGCATTGATTTGGTTTGTGAGTTTTATCTTAGGTACATTTCAATTATTATTTACCCATGAATGTGGAATACTATGAAAGCCAAGCCGTTCAATTAGGAACAGGCCAACTATAGTCTGTGATACTTAAATAACTTAGAAGATATTTTAGTAACAAGGTATCATCTTCTACATCTTTGTGGAATGTACAAAGTGAACAACATTCATAATTTGTTACAACCTATGCCATGTTCATTCACAAGAATTTGATGAAATGATCATACTCTCTCTCATCTTTTTAGTAATTATCATAATACTTCATACCTAATGATATGAAATAAGCATAAACATGCTATGCTTGTTATTCTTAATATGTGACCATATACTAGTCAGTACAGGTTATGAACTGTGCATTCTATTTGTGTACAGTCTACTACAAAAATAGGTCTTCACCTTAAGAACTCATTAATTTGTCAATATGGTGTATAGCTTCTAGCTTCCCACTATACCTACATGCAATATTAACATTGAAGTCAACAAAATAGTAATAACTCTATTATGAAATTCTACCATTTTGCAGTAAGTACACTGGTGCACATATAAGACATTGAGTGCCTATTATTTATTGTTTCTAGTATGGGAAAATACTTATTTGGATTGTAAACATACAAGTACCTATTACAAGTAAGACTTTATGTAAGGTGTGAAATATGAATGCCTGATTCAGGCTTCTAATGCAAATGTTTAGTATACCTACTACAAAGTCATCACCATTATCAGCTTTGTTATACAGAGATTGATGCAATGAATACTTTGGTTTGACATTGTCATGCAACAGTGACATGCCTTCTTGGCTCATCAAGTCATCCGCTATCTGGTTTTAACCTTATATTTCAGATGCATGTTTTCGAACAGCTACTTAAATAAACTTAGATTATCTTGAACTTTCAAGTCTTTCACAGAAGTGTCTAAGGTATTATACTGCTACATCACTTACAATGAAATGGATAAAATGATATCAATAATATTTACTTATCTAAGATTTGGGTAAGTGCAGTTGGCATATTGACTTATGGGGTTTTGTTTCACATTGGAAGTTGAAAAATGATCTGTTGGAAGAATGCATAACCTACAAGGTAAATTGCTTATTTAAAATGTTTAATGATTCTAACCTATTCACTGTTATTCATCATCATCATAATGATTAAAGTTGCCAGTTACATGAGAAGTTCAGTTGAGGCCACTTCATTATTTAACAATTTAATATTCATTTCGCCCTCAAGGTGTAACTGATATGTATTACAACTATGCAAGACACATCATGTACAATACATTTATGTATATGACAATTGCACATGATAAATGTGTTCAGTGCTTTATAATTTGTCCAGTTACAGCGAAGCTGTGTTGGGTATGATACATTTGAGCAGTACATATAGTTTCTTTAAATACATGGGAACCTCAATAATGCGAACCCTCAATGTGGCAAACCTCGATAAATGGTAATGCTAATTTAATTGATACCTATTGAATCAACAAAACATATTTAAGGAATTTTTGCAATCTGCTTACCTTTTATGGAGCTGCTTGGAAGTGAACAGCCAAGTTCCATATGATTATTATCATGCAACTTATGGACTGGTGTTATGTTTTATACCATTTTATGAACTTGTGTCTCTTACAGAATATAGTACTGAAATGTTGTGATATAACATAGCAAATCCTGTTTCTTTTAAAGTACACTATAATATGATGACATGCAGAGAATTCTCAAATGAGAACTGAGTTAAATGGGAGGTATAATTCCCACTTCATGGTTCATAACTTGATCTTTCACAGGTTTAATTATTGAATTCAGCATGTACCTATATGAATGAAAAATGCTCTTAGTGTACAATGTTCACTATGAAAGGATGATGTTCAAGAATTCTCAGATTAAGAATTGAGTTAATTGGAAGAAGTGATTCTTGCCTTGTGCTTAAATGATAATGACTCAATCTTTTGCAGGTTCGATGAATTTTGTGTAGTGAAAAATGCTTTGTTTATACAGTGTTATATGACCATTCATGATGGGCAGCAGCGTCATCATAGTGGACTGGGATAGGCTGATGACATGACATATCACAGTGTTCGCTATAAAAGGAATATGTTCACAAATACTCAGATTGGTACCCGAGTTAATGAAACACATCCATCCTAATTTATAGTTTGGTGCTGACGTTGCCCACTATTATAAACTTAAAAGTGTGTCTTTTATTGTTTTCTGAATGGCTCATTATTACATTATTGACACCTGCTATTTGTCCATAAATCAGAATGAGTGAGATGAGTTACTTTAACATTGACGTTATGGCAGTTGGTTATTTGCTCCTAGCTTAAGTGCTAGATGGTGTATGAGTTCGGAGTTATGTTATCCGTTGATATTATTACGGAAGAGTCTTGCTATCATTCAAATTAGATCTCAATTCTAGTTATACACTTGCTCCTTGGTTGAGACCTAGGCTGCCTGTGAAATTAAATTACATTGTAATTCCCCGTAAGGTTACTCCTCGATTAAGAACTTGGTGGTGTTACGGTGTATGAGATCTCGTTTATATTTTGTTGCCAACTATTGTTGCTTAACTATTAATTGTGATCTGATTCTTTAGTCATATAAAACATCTGGGCTGGCGCCTCCATGGCGGTCCTAGATAATACGTTTGGGCTGGCGCCTCTATGGCGGTCCTAGATAATACGTTTGGGCTGGCGCCTCTATGGCGGTCCTAGATAATACGTTTGGGCTGGCGCCTCTATGGCGGTCCTAGATAATACGTTAGGGCTGGCGCCTCTATGGCGGTCCTAGATAATACGTTTGGGCTGGCGCCTCTATGGCGGTCCTAGATAATACGTTTGGGCTGGCGCCTCTATGGCGGTCCTAGATAATACGTTTGGGCTGGCGCCTCCATGGCGGTCCTAGATAATATGTTTGGGCTGGCGCCTCCATGGCGGTCCTAGATAATGCATTTGGGCTGGCGCCTGAGTGGCGGTCCTGGATAATACATGTGGGCTGGCGCCTGAGTGGCGGTCCTGGATAATACATGTGGGCTGGCGCCTCAGTGGCGGTCCTGGATAATACATGTGGGCTGGCGCCTGAGTGGCGGTCCTGGATAATACATGTGGGCTGGCGCCTGAGTGGCGGTCCTGGATAATACATGTGGGCTGTCGCCTGAGTGGCGGTCCTGGATAATACATGTGGGCTGGCGCCTGAGTGGCGGTCCTGGATAATACATGTGGGCTGGCGCCTGAGTGGCGGTCCTGGATAATACATGTGGGCTGGCGCCTGAGTGGCGGTCCTGGATAATACATGTGGGCTGGCGCCTGAGTGGCGGTCCTGGATAATACATGTGGGCTGGCGCCTCAGTGGCGGTCCTGGATAAAACATTTGGGCTGGCGCCGAGAGGCGGTCTATATCAAATACTGGTTCCATTGCGATCTGGCAGTTAATTCATATGTTTTATGACCTTATATCGTGTTGTTTTAACCTTCCTTAGCAGGGCAAGCCTGGAAACGGGCGTCTGTTTGTCTAGCTGAGTATATGTAAGGTACACGCAGCGGGTCTTACGCATTGCTGCCGGAACGCGTCAGTTGACGAATTCACCGCACTGGCAGACTTCGCCGTAACCCAGGCGCGGGAGCGGCTATGTACGCGCTTCTGCGCGAGTCATCGGTGACTAGTACGGTCACAAGCAGTCATCCCAAGGCGCTCTACATCGCCGGATAAAACTGTGAGCTTGTTCCATTACTTTATTGGCGTTATAACATTCATCATTCGAGAAACGTGTACATCAGTAATTGTGTGATTATACAAAAATCAATGATATCATCATCATGTTACTCTAAGTGTGTACTGTGTATAATCAAACAAATTCGCAATTAGCCAGCGAACATTTGACTGATTTCATGATGTTACATTTATTAATGTCATTAATCCTTTAAAAAAAAATGCTACTAGGTGGCGCTGTCCTAATTGCATTATAGTTTCATACATAATGGCGATATATTTACAAGTTCAATGTAAAAAAAAAAAAGAAAAAGAGTATTCATTAATTGCACATTATGCAAGTAAATGATATCACTTTAATCTTGGAATCGCTCAATGAAAGTATTAAAATTTGTATACTGGCTATACTAAAGATTGAAAAAAAAAAGGGGTTGACCTGGTTCTTGCCACTCCACATTAGCACAATTATAATAAACCCAGTTGATAAAAGGTACATCGTCATTTGAACATATCTTGTCTGTCTGTCCATGTTACGCTTGATACTGACGAAATCGACGAATCGGTTCGTGAACGACGGAACGTCGCACATGTTATAGATTCATGGCATTCAAGACCTGTGTATGCGTTATGCTTAAAATGCATTTGTTCAATTCGCAGTGTATTGAACCTATGAGACTTCAGTCACACAATTTGGGTGCTGGGGCTGTGAAGTTAGCGGCCTACGGTGAGCTTCTGTGAAGACCTGAAGAATTGACCTTCGGGCCGAAGGTTTGGTCAGTGAATGGCCGAACTGTAAGGAAATTAGCCCGGTACAACACTAGCGACAGTACCGGCATGTCACTTCACTACGGCGTCGGTCGAGCTGTCAACGGACGTTACACGGATATGGCGCGTCGCGTTTACTCTATCTTAAAATTACTGTGTGATTGCCTCGTTAACCATTGAATAAATTATGTATTAGTGATGAAGCGGTGTTTTTACCTTAACACTACTCATATTCTCTTGATGGTCACTCGGATAATGAGGATCCATGTGTATTTAAATCACTTTACACCAACAATAAAAACATTTTTTGAGATACAATTCGACATAAATCCATATTCACGAATAAAATTATGTTGTTACGGGTACAAGACGACTTTAATGACTTAGAATTACAGTTTTTTACATGTGATACAATCCATTTGCGGGAATTATATCCGTTTGCACTAAATTAAAAAGTATTACTTAACATTTAAAACCAGTAAATTGACGGATTTTTACTAAGTTGTACCCTTTTACACTAAGTTTCGTTACATAATTATACACAATGTTTAAAATAGTGTTAATTTTTAAAATTTAATTTACTTAGTGGTTAATGATTTTCTTAGAGTATGATTGTATTTTTTTTTCAAATTCAAGCTGTTAAATTCTGCTGCTTATTTGATAAAACCTATGTTAGTAATATTAGTTTGTGTTAAATGATCTAACGCAAATACTTTTTTTAAAATTGTAGTAACAATTTTACTTAATGATCTAGGTAATATAGAAAACGCGCTATAATAGCCTTGTACGAGTATTTGCTGCTGTTCTATGGCTGTTGTTATATCTATATTACTCCAGAAACATGTGATTAGAACAATTTCAAAACAGCCACCCGGAAACCATGCCTGGCCACTTTTTACGAATGCTAATAGAATGAAAACAATATTATCACAATATTTTTTTAAATTGTCTACTAACGAAATTAATAGACTTAATGTATAATTAACACAATAATTCAAGTTGATCGTACCTATATTTACCTATACCACTTTTATAAGAATTATAATCGATAGAAAATAATAGTGACAGGCTTTTTATACTCGTCGATTAAAGTCTGTTTATTAAGATTCCATACAGAGTACTGCAATGCAACTATTTTTATCCGAAACAACTGAAATAACTTCTTTACACACTAGTGCGAAGAGTCGTTTATATCTTGCCTGGTTGAAAACAACGGAAGGCCATCTGTACTGAAAAATGTCGTACGATACACATGCAAAAATGAAATTCGTAAATCGTGTCGATTTAAAACACTCCCTTCGGTCGTGCTTTGCTTTATTTATGCTTATTTCGAACTTATTTTTTTTTTACAGTTGTATCGTAATGTACATTACGATAGGCTATAGACAATGGTTTTTTAAATAAAATATCGATTTTCAATAGTCTGTTATTTAGGTGACTCGATAAGATACAAAATTGCCATTCAGGCGTTACGGAACGTACCTACCTAGCTGCGCGCACGACATCAAGGGCATAAAGTTATAATTCGGACAGTAGGGCTATTTGTACTATTTAGGTTTTTTTTCGAGTACCGTGTTAGCAAAATAAATATTTTGATAATAATAAATAAATGCTACATTATGGTATTTTTTGGTACTATGAAATTTAAAAACACTTCATTTTATAAAGCGTTGTGTTTTGGCTGTTGAAAAGAAGTAATATTTTTCTAATTCAAGGAAATCATTTCTAATAATAAATGGAAAAAAAAAATATTTTTATTGTAACTTATTTCATAGAATTTGGATACAATTGAATAAAGTGATTAATATAAATCTTGTTATTCCCTTTTACACGTTACTAACATTTTGTGTACAATGGTATAAGTCGGTTTTTTTAGAATTATATTGTATACTTACATGCTATGCCATTAAAATTAATTTTGCAAACAAACTTAGTTAATTTTTTTTCGTTAAAGTACATCTCAAAAAGAGTTATTATAAAATAAGTTAAATGTATACCCGTTTTCACTAATGTCCAATATATGTGAAAAGGGGTACTAATTTGGTTATATTTCTAAATAGCATTTATTTCAGCGGGTACAAGTCATATTTTTTTTAAACTATTGATTTTAGCCATAAACCAATGATGGCATGTGAAAGAGCGCATTGTATTTACTCAAACTACATTTAAAGTTATTCTAATTCTTTAGCCACTTCGGCACAGTAATTTTGAATAATTTCGCCAATCGTTTTTTGGCTCTCCTGTAAAGTGGCAAATTTCGATTTATACCCCTTTTCACTAGGGTGCCAGAATTTATTTTTAAGATTAAGGGATTTGAGGATACCTCACCGCACTGATGTGTACCTAAACTTTTTCACCCCATTACAACTATAATTGAAAATAGTCACATGTATAAAGATGTCATGTATTTATTATTATGTATAACAAAACAGTAAAAACAGGAAACGGAAAAACGAAGAAAATACTCTAAATAAAAAGTAGAACGTATAAATATAAAAAATGGCCCAAACATATCTTTAACGTCGACTGTATTACATTGTGTATACGTTACGTAAATCTTTTTCAATTTATTCCCAACGTAGCCAACAAACGCCACAGATAAAACGAGAACGTAAACAAATCGGCAGATCTGCGCGCCCTAAGCGGCGGCAAGACAAGTAAATATCGAAGACCGTTAATTTCTTGCCGGTTTCTTCTTAACTTGTTCAGATGGCGCTAGTAGAGAATAGTACATTATAACACAAGTGCGAAAAATATGAAATTCGAAACGAGTGGCGATGTTTTAAATTGACACGAGTAACGAATTTCCTTTTTGCACGTGCCTCGTATTTAGGTACGACGTTTTTTAGTACAGATTACCCCGAAGTTTGGGACCTGACGTACCATTGTACCCCCCACCACACAACAGCCACTTCTCGCACTAGCGCGTAAAAAAGGCACCATCTGTACTTAAAAATGTTTTTTTAATTATTTGACGCATCAACAGCAGTACTTACATAAGAAATATACAAAACTGAGTGTACAGTAAGCAAAGCCAATAAAAAATATCCACAAAAATACAATCAACATTTTTTTTATTTACAAGCAGTTTCACGATTCCTGGATAAATAAATATCGGTCAGAAAAAATGATCACTGTCATTTGTTTCCGGGCACATAAAAGTAAAGAACAGGCAACCTGTAACCTAAATGATCATATTAAGTGCTGTCTAATGTACGAGTATCATTGATTTTTAACCTCTCGTGTGCTGCAAATATTTTTTCTAATAGTTTTCTTGTACGCGAATCCACGTTCCGGCATACAGGTGCAAGTGCTTAAGCGTTGAAATATAATTATTAGGATCACATTAATGAATTAATTTACATTACACATGAAAGAGCTAAGGAGCTCACTTTTGGTCACATTAATAAGACGAAACAACAAGATTTATAACTAACCATTGCCTTGTTTGTTGTTGCTAAGCATTACACAATGAAAATACAACTTTTTTATGAGAACTCACAGGATATTAAGATGTCGTGAAAGTTGGTCGTATCTAAATCTTAAAAAGATTGCCTGCGATCGAAGATAGTGGCGAGCGTTCTTTGAGCTTCACTAACAAGAGGGGAATCCGGGAGAGACTTGCTGTTCTATCAGAAATGCTGTCTGTTATATTAACTCCTCCCTGGAGCAAGAAATATTGAGTAATTTCCGGCCGCCAGCCGCCGATCCATTTCCGGAAACTACCGTCATGGCTGACAACTCTCTAAACTGTATCTAATTTAAATGTCGGCGGTTGGAATTGCGGGCTCCTTGCTCCCTATTGGTTGACAGCTACTGCGTTTGTTGATAAACTAGTGCTGCTTATATTTTGAAACATGGAAAAAGTTTGTGATTATTTTTTTACGATTTTATCTGTAAAATATTACTTTTTGCAAGCTTTTATCCTTCTAGTTAGGTCATTTGAGACGCATGCTATAGATTCTGCAGAGGGTATATACGTACATTTTGACCTGCAATATCGAGTCTTTCGCAGTCTGCCTTTTGGCCTCGCAGGCTAGCGCTTGGGATGGACGTTCTGGCCTACTACCGCGAAAATCGAAATTTGGAAATTTCGATGATTTTTCTCTGTCACTCAAACGAAGGCGTCATTAGAGTGAGAGAGACAAATCATCGAAATTTTCGAATTTCGTTTTTCGCGGTAGGGCCGCTGGGCCTCCGGCCCTATGCGGGAGCTCGGCCTTTGGCCTTCGTTTTGGCTGTATATTGGGTAATGTGCGTATGTCTTTTTTTATTTTTGACTGTCTAGTTAGAGGTTTATTTTTTGATTGTATAAAGGGCCGATTTCTTTTTTCGGGTTTAATAAAAATTTTGTTCCTAATATGCGTTCACGATATTCATTCTCTTTATTTTTAATGGTTTTAAATTTCAAGGCTTGCGCTCTAGGGTTTTCGTGTCGTCACAGCTTACTTAAGGATTTCGTTTTCAGCTTCTACAAAAAAACAATATGATCTAGTTTTAATTTAGACTAGCGCTATATTAAACCTCTACGCGTTCATTATCTATCTTTGCTTTAATTTGTGTCTAATTAAAATACCGGCGGTTGATATTGTGAGCTCCCTTCTCCGTATTAGTTGCATTTGTTATTAACTAGTCCTGCAGCGTGAAAATCAAAATGAAAACCCGTTATTTTGATGCTTTAATTGCGATCCAAAGAGGAATGGGGTCATGGGGTCCATGCCGCAGACAGACCTGTTCGACGGGGTATTCTTTTTTAGGGTTCCGTAGCCAAAATGGCAAAAACGGAACCCTTATAGATTCGTCATGTCCGTCTGTCCGTCTGTCCGTCTGTCCGTCTGTCACAGCCAATTTACTCGGAAACTATAAATGCTACAGTAACGAAATTTGGTAAGGATATGTGTTGTATGAACCGCTACAGGAATGTGATACTAAATTGTAAAAAAAACCATTGGGGTGGGGGCCCTCCATACATGTAACTGAGGGATAGAATTTTTTTTTAGTTGTACATAAGCGTGTGGGGTATTAATAGAAAGGTCTTTGAAAGTGACATGAAGGTTTATACATCACATTTTTATTTAAGCAAATCGTTTTCGAGATATCAGGTCTCAAAGTCTGAAAAATGTGTCCCCCCCCCTCTATTTTTTAAACTACGCAATATAAAATTCTGAAAAAAATATATGTTATGCACATTAATAAACTCTATCAACGATTTTTGGTTTGATAAAATTATCTCCTATAGTTTTTGAGGTAGGCTGATTTAACTGTATTTGTTTAATAATAAATTGATAAGGGTACGGAACCCTTTGCGCGCGAGTCCGACTCGCACTTAGCCGGTTTTTTTTTAAATAAGGGTTAATTTAGCTAAGTATTTTTATTAAATGTATTTTTATCTTTTCTATTTAGATTATATATTTAACTTTAGATAAGATTTCTTTATTTGTGTGTTTATTTCATAATTTAGAATAAGTTTAAACAATAAAGGCAGTTAAAAAGCCTTAAATGCTATATGGTATTATTGACTCTAAATTATTACTACCAAGTCAAAAAGATGTACCTACTCCGTATGATTCCTTTTGTGTATCCGAAAGGGGAAATAAATGTAACAGTAATTTTCATCAAACAGTCGTTACACTTTTTGATTGCGTTGACTTGGAGGTTTGATTTTCAACTCCAAGGAAGCGTAGGCATTATTTGGTTTTAATTTCAACTTCATGAGTATCTTTATACTCATTGTGGAGTCACGCCGGAGGTGAGTACCATTCGTCTATGTTTGATAAGGATCCGTACAATAGGTATTAAACCCAGATCAATTCATAATTTGAATTCAAATTCCATTGTACTACTTATCCTTAGCAACCACAGAAGAAGGATTATGGGTTTCTTACTTCTATTTGGTTACTTTTTCTAACATCTAGGTATTTGTGTCCTTTAATTTAGATATAGGTATGCACCTATATGAACGTATGCACGTTTTATGACGTTTTCGGCTTCAAAAATAAAAATCCTGCCTCAGCCAGTTCAACCTAGAGTCGATGTGAACACCCAAAAAATTTACAGACTCTGCCTGACGTATATTAATTCCATTGGTGCACACATGAAGGACATCCTTGTTCCTTGCAGTAGTTTGAAAAAGTAAAGCAAATGTTTTTCACAGTTTAACTTGAGGTTGTTCACATTGAACCACGATAATTTATAATTTGCTACAACAAATTGTCTTCCTACTATAATATACCTAAAATGCACAAAGCCCTAACTGTCAAGTATTTATTGTATTAAATAATTCTCAGTAAGTATTACTACTTCTCAAAGTAAGTTTAACTAAAACCGTCCTAGAATAAAGCCCCTGTCATTTTGTAAGCGTTACCATAGAAACGGCTTAATAAATTAGTCGAATACCAAGTGAACTAGTAATGGATGTTACTAATGTAGCAACATTATTCAAACTAGTTTAGTTACCGCACAGTATCGCTCGTGAACAATGAGGTTGGAATCTTGAGGAAGTAAACTCAAAGGGCGTATATCGATTCATTCAGATGTATTACAGCTCTTGTTGGCCAATGTGCAATATATTGCAAAAGTAATACTTAGTATAAACCAGGGACCGGAACCGGTATTTTAGAAAAACCTCGAAATAGCTCAATATTTTATACTCTTTATGTATTGAAACTACTAACCCATATTGTATGTAATTTCCAACATCGTATTTCTAAACTATTTATTCCATTAACCCTTAAACGGGTAAGACTCAAAACAAACCTGGATTCAAGCCTCGACGCCATCCCGTACTACAAAAAAAACTGTGTAAAAAAATACAAAAAGGCAGTCTTATAGGGTGATCCTTTTCAGACCTGTGGCCTATAAAGGGTTAACTTAAAATTAATAGACCGAAGAACGGAAAATAACCGTTCTGTTGTATGGGAAAAATACCGGTATTAGGTCCCTGGTATAAACTCAGGATCTAATTGAATACGCTATACATTTTGAATAATAACTGACTGAATAGTGTTAGAAGTTTTGACACTCAATCCACTGAGATGCGCTGTAACGGCCACTGGATGTTGTTGTTTCACCTAGAGTGAGATAGCGTGCTAAAACTAAAGTGAAAACGCGAAGTGATTAGCTGATTAGCATAAAATTTTATGTTTTTTCACTGGATTTCTTAGATTCTTTCTTATTTAAAAAACTTAAAATGAATTTCTAAAAACATAATACTGGTAACATTATTTGTATACAGGTTGTTACAAAAATGGTGACAATAAAACATGAATCTATTCATGATTTTGAATAACTATTACTATAGGAACAAATATGAAAGTTGTTCCATAAAATTGGGCTAAGATAGGTTGAAGAAAATGTATGGAAGCGTCGATTTTTTTTTTTGAGATTTCATATTTGGTCCCATAGTAAAAGTTGTTCAAAATCACTAACAGATTTATGTATCAACATCTTATAGAGGGGATAGTGCAATTCCACGTAAGGGTTAATTGTTTGATATTTGAAATCTATCTGCTTTGGTAGTTACGTGGTATTGCACTATCCCCGACGATATTGAACATCGTGTAAACGTAATGTACCTAAACTATATTTAGTTTGTATTAGTGTAAATCAATATCCAATTTCCTACATTTCACTCTTGGATCGTAATATCTTACACACTCCCCATGTTTCGTCTATTTTTCTAATACATGTGAAACTAATTTCAATATATCATCAATATGATGATGATGATGACAGTAACAAAAGCAAAGGAATCCGATCCCTACATAATGACAGGCTATTAACAAAATTTACACCATATTAGAACTGAGAAGTTAAACGGAATAATGGCTTAAAATTACGATCCATAAAACGACTTGCTCTGATTAAAATGCGCTTGCGAAAGTACCTTTAAAAAGAAGTAGAATTTTTGTTCGCTCACTCATTTTGGTTTGAGTAATGATGGCACCTCGTTGTAGATCATTTAAAAATGGTTTTCAATACAAGTTTTGACTCAACATTCATCTTTTTGCCATATTGTGTGTGTTCACGTGAGCAGAAAATGTTGTCTTTGAATATACTATTCCCCTTATTCATATAATGACTCGTAACTTAACAAGCCGCTAAGTATTGTTTGTCCTTTCGGTCTTATCAATATATATATATCATAGCGAAAGGGATAAGCAATACTTAGCCGTTTTCTAAGTCAGGAGACGTTTATGAATCATCATCATCAGCTATCATCCTATTAACT
The DNA here is from genome assembly GCA_025490895.1 of Thaumatotibia leucotreta. Lineage (NCBI taxonomy): Eukaryota > Metazoa > Arthropoda > Insecta > Lepidoptera > Tortricidae > Thaumatotibia > Thaumatotibia leucotreta. The sequence continues at coordinate 117,178 of JALPQI010000892.1, read as the reverse complement.
ATGCGTATAAACGCATTAGGCGGTAAATCCCCATAATCGCCACGCTGGGCAAGCGGATTGGCGATCGCAGGAATGTGTCCACTATGATGACGCTGCTGCCTATCATCAATCTTTTACAAAATAACGGTCAGTGACACTTCAATCCGACTCTTACGACACCCGCAGGAGGAGTTGGGCTGATGACAAATGTATTCTTACTCACACACGGCAACGTTTATGAATATTGACTTATCAGTAGACGAAGAAGGTTAATCACATTACGTTGTCTTATACTGCAGTGAATGAAGGATATTTTGAGGTTTAGACAGAGAGATATTTTGAGAATATGGTGACACTGAGAAATAATATTCAAAATTTGTGATTTCAATTTTTATCTTTTCGGCAGGAAATAAATTGGATTTTTAACCTACTTCAAAAAAGGAGGTTCATGCCTGACTTTATTCTATTTATTTTTTGCTCTCCGAGAGTCGGGAACTGATTATCAAAATGTATTCTTTTAATCGAACGGGTATATCTCATAGATGGTCCCATTAGCACCAAGTTGGGTTCTGATGATGAGATCTTGGAGAAATCTGTTAAAGTTAGTTTTGTTTTTTTTTTTCTTTTTCGCTTAATTAATTTCAGCCATTAGGATCTATAATAGTTATTTATGTGGATGGCGCATAATAAGAGGCATTAAATATGAGTGTGGTTTTATGAAACGAGCCGTAGGCGAGTTTCATAATAAGATCACACGAGTGTTTAATGCCTAATTATGTACAGTCACATACATAACTTTATCTACATCCATATCATTAGTTTAGAATGACAATTTACCTTTATTTTCATTGATATCCACTAAGTAATTACCTCTAAATATAAAAATTCAAATCAGTTGAAATCACTCAATTTGAGTAAGGATATCCTACAATAAATATTTATTGAAAAAAAAACAACAAAAAGAAGTTGACTTCATAATGTTAAAATTAATATCATGACGACGATACTTTAATGTCAACATTATGATGCACTGTACTCTGCCTGTACTTTAATGTTAACATTATGATACAGCCACAGACACCGGTCTCTTAATATAGGTCATTACATTACCGCTTCTGAATACATAACAGGGAAATTATGATATTCCTGTAGATAAAAGTATTAACTAGGTAGGTATCTAATTTTGTACATACATAATACGATACATTATTATAGGTTACTCTTATGGTACGCTTTTGCCTAACATTTTTTTTTATTAGCCTCGTTTAGTGGTCCACTGCTGGGCTGGGCCTCCCCTCTCTTCCTCCATTCGGCCCGGTCGTGACAGTTATCCCGCCAATTTGGGTAGAATGTGTCCAGGTCGTCCCGCCATCTTCTCGGTCTGCCAATGTCCGGGACATTGGCAGATCGAGCACCATTGAAGGTTTCCCGTGGGTCCCAATCTGAAACCATTTTGGCCCACCTTGTCGGAAGCATTCCATACGGCAAACACGCCCAGCACAGTCCCACTTAAGCTTGACACCTACATCTACAATTCCAGTTCTGGAGCGCAAAATTTTGATGCCTTGAATGTTAGCAAAATTCCAAGGTTCCTAAAATTTGTAAGACTGTATTAAATATTATAATTACAAACAGAACTCTCCAACTTCGTCCCTGTTCTAAGTTGCCATATTGCGAAAACACGGTTTGTGTTGAAAAGTTTAATGTTTTTGATTTTATCTCATTAGCCCTCTTTACGAACTTGTAATTAGATACGTTCCCAACGTATGGAAGTTCTCGTATTGAGTTAATAACATTTTCTAACAAAGCGCGTATTCGAACAACATTCTCTTGCGTTCGTATTACTAAATTAACTTTAGGTTCTCTCAAGATAGGTAAAATATTCTGAATGTTATTTGTTTAAAAAAACTAAAATAAATATCCTTTGGGCATTCCTTCTTACATAAATCGATCTAATCCCACAGTTAGCTCAATTAACACTTTGAGTACTCCCGAGGGGAGTTCTCTGTGGGAGGCCAATTATCACTACAAAGCGGAAAAATCACGGGATCGGCTACGAGCGTAGCGCGTAGCACTAGTCCGCAACGAAAGTGTTAAAACTTGTTATGTGGGTACCAAGCGAAGATATATACAGGCTGGAATTTTGTAACGCCACCTGAAGGGTAGTTACCCTTCAGGTGGCGATAGTTAGAGATAGTGGCGTCAGAGTAGTTACTCTTAATACTGTTTGACCCTAACGATCGATGCAGTAAAAGCACAGGATGTAACTTTTAAGATTTTCGTCAGTTCGATTACCGGGTGCGACAAGCAAATTTAAAAAAATCTTTGAATGCAGTTTTCTTTCCTTTAAAAATAAAGGAATGTTTTCTTTGAGTAAAATTTTCTATCTACCTACAGTATTAAGAGTACTTCCCCTTCTGGTGGCAAAATTCCATCCTGTATATGTCATAGATACATATAGGTACTTAAATACACAGACAGTCACCCACTACCAAGGAACAAATATTTGTCCAGTTTCGTAGGCAGACTCACTAACGGCATGCTGCTATCTCTCTCATTCTGACCTGGAACTAACAAGCGTAACGTAGATAGCAAGACGCCTTCAGTGGCCAGATTGTTTTGCGGCAGGTATAAGCTATGATGGAGGTTGACAAATTATATTACAATTGGTAAATGTGAAAAAAAGTGAATACATTACAAAAAAGTTGAATACTTTTTGTAGTATGGTTTGAGCCTCGTAAAGCCCACAACACTATTTTCTTTAAATCATATTTTGAACCTGTGTAATTAACAATGCCGAATTTACATCGTTGTCAGATAAAATAAATGATGCTACTTTATTGGTTTTATGGAAGGTTCAAACTCGATTGAAGCAGAGTGTGCAATGTCATGCATATTAGTTAGTTAGTTTTAATAAGACCGAAGAGCTGGCTTCTTCGCACAACACATCAGTATTGCGATACAGCGAGGAAATCCACAGCATCCTCGGTACAATGCCACAAGGGCCAATCTTAGATATAGGTTAGGTTAAGTAGATTAGTTAGATTTAATCTATGTACATAAATTGTAGTTTTGAAAATAAATATATATAAAAAAGTTGGTTTCCCTATTTCCAATTTGAACTGTTCTATATGTAAATTGGTAAGAATTTCGTTTGTTTCAAAAAGCAATGTAACAAAAGAAATTCTTCTGTAATTGGGTAATGAAAGATTCAAATTGGAATTGTGCGCAACAATTACGTATATCGTAATGTACGTAGTTGTTGCGCACTATTCCAAAATTAAATTCGTATTCAAACACAAGTTGCGCACACATCTTTTGGAAAAGACCTACGCTTAACTTAATTAGTCACATAGTTACATAGGCAGGTAATATAGTGTAAGTATGTTGTATATATTTGTGTATATATGTAGTATATATATATATATATATATATATATATATATGTATATATATATATAGAAGTATTGTATTATTATTAACTGTAAGTAGATATAGATCCATAAAATTGACACAATACATGCACCTATTTTCGATCTCTGTTAATTTGGCCCCAAGGTTGACTGGTAGAGAATGTCTTATGGCAAAATAAGCCTTTTGTACTATTCATTTGTGCAATAAAGTTTAAATAAATAAATAAATGTACATTGGGGTTTTACGAAGTTAAGATACCAACGAAGAATATAGTAATTTACGAACTGTAAAACCATACAACTATAGTCCAGTACTACAACTATGGTCCACAAGTTCAACTCGTAATTAAGCATCAATGGAAATCTTTTTTTTTTGGATTTATCTAACTTTTGTAATCATGAATGAGGAGATTTTGTATAAGAACTGCGTCAATAATATAATAATTACACTAAATCGAAGATATATGACTTATTTTTGGACCATTGTTGGGAGCTTTTGGACTATAGTTGGGTATTTTTACGGAACCGTTGTTTTTTTTTGTTATACTTGTCCGTCTGAGAATTTTCTGTTTAAATATTTAGATCGACTAAACATTAATGTTAGTGGCTCTCGCAAAGTGCCATTACCTTTTACATTGTATATTCACTAGCAATGTGATATACCACGCTCTAAAATGTGATTCAACATTCTCGGGAAATTCCCTATTTAGCCGGCAATATTTCCGAGGTCGATTAGTCTCATATTATGTATTTCACGGCAATAATATAATTTAGTTACCTACGGTACATTAAATGGTGATCTCTTTATGATGGTGTTCAAGTAGGTAGGGAAGTGTAAAAGATAATGTAGCCAAATATTAATGTTGAAACAACCGTAAAAATACACGCTTCGCGACCCAACAGCGCGTGGGCGTGAGCTCGGACACAGTGCTTGATAATGGAGACCTAGGCCCTCCGAAACATATCGCGCGTATTGACTAAAATTTTGTCAGTTAATATTTAATACACTTGAGTTTAACCGTTAAAATATATTTATAGTTATTATGTCTTCCGAAAGTTTTAATTCAATTATTCACAAATTGGACGTACTTATGAAAAAGGGAACCAATCCACACTAAGTCATTGTAAAAAATTACTTTTTTGTTTTGAGTTTAGGTGTTAATTAGAACGAAAAATTCTTGTGGGTTGGTTCCTTTTTGCTTAAATACGTCTAATTTAAAACAAAAAGGTGGCCTAACACTTAATTTTTTAAACTGTCTTTCAGAGGCAATCATTGACAAAAAAACTTTTTTTTTAAATTAATATTGAAACATTTGAAAATTTTTGAGTTAGTATTTCTCTATTGGTTTCAAAACTTTTCTAGAGGCTCTTGTATGTTATGTATCAAAAGAAGTCATAAATAAAACATGATATAAAAATCATCGCAGGCACACCTTCCACCCATCAAAATTAAATGAACTATAAACTATGGCTAGTACGCAAATCAGCAAAGCATACTTATTAGCTGCAAATTGTTTATTAATAGAATCATTTACCTCCATTTGACGTTCTCAAAAGAAAAAAAAACGTTCATGAATAAAATATTTTAGTACCTATACAAGAAATTCAGGACCTCGAATAAATTATTAAGCCCTAGCCGACCGTTGAAACTTTGAACATGCCACACAAACTTATTACATTCCGGCAATAAAGACGTACTCGTGAAATGCTTTGACCAAAAACGTATCAGAAACTTACTTGGTAACAGTATTTTAGTGGCAAACATAACTTTGCAGACCTAAGTTTCTTATGCCAACTTATACTTATGATATTGGATGTGTGAGGGTAGAATAATATAATATGTCCATCAATATGTCACTTTATTAGAATTGACCAAGTGGAAGTAAAATATGGACATGTTCTGGTAAAAGTTGCTATAAAAAAAATGATAATGTTATAACCTACTAGGGGTATGAACTATGGATGCAAAACTTTAACAAAACTTCAAAATAGACATATGGGAACACTTTAGCCAAGAAAAATATGAATATTATTGAAAAATGTGTATCCAATTTTATTCCCTATGTCGAAATAGTGAACATAAGTATATAAGGTTTGGGTGTGTCATCATCATCATCAGCCCGTTGCAGTCCACTGCTGGACATAGGCCTCCCCCAAAGTACGCAACAGAGCTCGGTCTGCTGCTTTATGCATCCAGTTTCTGCCAGCCCCCATGCAAATCATCCCGCCATCTAGCCGGAGGGCGTCCCACGCTACGTTTACCAAGACGCGGTCCCCACTCCAAAACACGCTTGCTCCAGCGGTTATCGGTTCTGCGACGTATGTGGCCAGCCCATTGCCACTTCAACCTACTAACTTTCAGAGCTATGTCGGTCACCTATTGGTTCTCTGGCGGATCACTTCGTTTCGAATGTTGTCCTTCAGAGAGACCTCAAGCATAGCTTGGGTGTGTAGATATGTATAATATGTTATGTTATGGATATACAGTGTGTTAACATGATGCAGGCTTTTATTTGAACCGAGAATTGAGATGCAGATTCTTAGCCAAACCATGTGCATTATTTGTTTAAAAATCCTAATTTTAAAAGTAATTATCTTTCTAAGAAAACTTAATTGAGAAGCAACTGTACTTCAAAATAAATCGTTAATTGGCACTTGACAATGACAGATCGCAGCTACTCGCAACGTTTGACAACTAAGCAGTACACGCGTTACATTGATTGTTCGAACGAAATAAAAATAATTGTACAGTTGATTTAAATATTTGTCAACTCTTAATACTTGAAAACGATTGCCAGTAATGCGTATTATTACCCATTTTCGTAAAAGCCTGGGTCATAGTAACACACTGTATGTGCTCTTTCATGTCGACATAACAAGTTTTGTTAAAGTTTTGCACGCATAGTTCTGACCCCTAGTTTTTACTAATCGTTGCTAGAGCGGCCAGCATAATGCCCGCCTTCCCTTGCGAGCGCAGTGACTCCGTTTCATGTTCATCGCTGGCTAAGTGCTACAATGCAGCTTACGGCTGCGAGCGTCACCAGCAGTGAACGTTAAACGGAGATATCAATGAGTCCACTTCGGGCGGGCATTCAAATAGAAGTAAGATGTCTTGGAGTGAGTGCGATAATGATTATTATTATGAAAAATGTGTAGTTGTCTCCATATATTCTTCATCTAAAAAGCGCGCTCACTTTTCGTTGCACTCATTTTACTTTTAAAATAAGTTTTTAATATACGGTGTGGTACAATCGTGCAGGTTTTTTTTGAAATCGAGGATTGAGATGCAGAGTTTTAGCAAACAATATTTTCTTCGGTTATCGCGATTTTGATGGAGGTAGACCTATCAAATTTCCTCCAACAATGATTGTCAGTCATCCGCAGACTAAGAACCCTGTAAAGTGTTCGAAACGTCGAAATGAAGTTAAAGTTAGTTAATATAGTTAGTTAACGCGAGTTTATCGGTTTTATTAGTTTTATTTCGTAATTAAGTTTCTTATAAAAGTTCAGTGAGAAGCAATGTACTTCAAAATGAATAGTTAATTAGCGCTTGACAATAACAATCCGTAACCACTCGCAGCGTTTGACAACTAAGCAGAATACGTGTTACATTGATTGTATGAAGGAAATTAATCCTACAGTTCATTAAAATATTCGTTAAATCTTAGTACTTGAAAACGATTGCCAGTAATACGTAAATATCACCATATTCGTAAAAAGCCAGGGTCACAAGTTCTTTACGGTGAAGGAAAACATCGTGAGGAAACCTGCATACACCTGCGAAGAAATTCAAGGTTGTATGTGAAGTCCCCAAGAAGAACTGGGCAAGCGTTGGGACGCAATATAGGCATGTTTGATATTGACTTGCGGAAAAAAATGGCCAGGATACAATACAATACATTACAAAGCTTGGGCCATGGCAACACACTGTATAAGATGAGACACAATTATAAGGACTTTATACAAAGAAGAATCTTATGGTCATAGCAAAATGGCCCAACCAACGTTCTGAGTTAAGTGCTAAGGCCGTAAATTCCACACCCATTGGGGTTTCGCTAGAATAAAAGCAAGACTTCGCTGAAATATTGGCTCGGCGCAGTTTCAACTATTCAGCGGATTTGCAGCACGCCAAGTAGAACGTGCGAAGATAATGGCCACGTGCGGACATCTGCAACAGAAATATGTAATCGAGTGGTTAATAAAATACTACATTACGATACAAGTGCGAAAAACATGAAGTTCGAAACGAGTGGAGATAAATTAAAGCACGACTGAAGGGAGTGCTTTAACCCTTAAATGCATGATTATTTCTTTTCGTTCCAAAAACAAAATGTGCATACGTAATGGCGTCGCAAACACGAGAAAAATAGAAAAAAAAATCTGTGGACATGTTTTGGGTGGGTTTTGTACTACTAATCAAAATTTCGATAATCATAATTATATTATCCATTTTTTGCAAAATCGTGCATGATAAAACATGCAAATATTATTTACTTTTAGATTGAAAAGTATTACAAAATTCCAATAAAAAAATATTTCTTACTTAGTTAAAAACCGCTAAACGCACGCAACGAAAACAAATTTCCGCCATCTTGCTTATAATATAAGTTTATTATAAATGTAAGTTTTTTTTATACAGTTACGCCAACGAATCAATAATAAGTTTGAAAGTTCATTAAATTTCCTTGCAAAATTAACCTTAAGAACATAATATACATATCTAGTCTTCAAACACCAACTACGTTTTGGTTATGTACGATACATCGTACACCATGCATTTAACACATCATGCAATCAACACGACTTACGAATTTCGTTTTCGCACGTATGTCGTACGACGTTTTTCAGTACATATGGCCCTTCGAAGATTTCGACCCGACGTAAAATGAATCACTTCGCCATCTGTCGGTACTGTAAAAATGTACCTCATTATTTACCGAAATTATTCCGATTTTTTTTCTGTAGATAAAAAAACATCAAACAACAATGTTTCATGGCCACATTATTTTTATTTTTATTTGCAACAGAAACCAAAATATTAGTAGGTGCGATATAAAAAGTCAGGGTCAATGTATGTAGCATCAAGACCAAACACACTTAGATAACCGACCTATCCACTAGCATGCTTGCCAGCGATTTAGCTCCATTATTACTAAATACCAAGTCCACAAACACGCCAGAATTATATCGTGACGTGGTCCTACACCCTTACTAACAGTTTTCAGTGTTACTAAGAACGTTACATATCTCAACAATAATATTTTCATCATCATCATCATCATATCAGCCGAAAGACGTCCACTGAAGAATGTGAGAAGGTGTGAAGAATACGATCCTGTAGGCTAAGCACAGGATCAGTGCGACAATATGTCGCCGCGAGAGAGACTATCCATCCCTCTTTTATTCATATAGTTGGTAAAAGATGGAAAATCTATCTCGCGGCGACAAACTGACATACCAATCATGTGCTAAGCGTACTGAATGGGCTTTTGTCTCCTTTGTCATCACTACATATAACTTTGTATATCATCATCATCATCATCATCAGCCATACTGCTGGACATAGGCCTCCACCAGAGAGTTCCACAAACGTGGTCGTTCACTATGGGACTTATTAGGAGGCTCAGAATCACACAACGAGCGATGGAGAGGGCAATGCTCGGGGTTTCTCTGCGAGATCGCATCAGGAATGACGAGACCCGCAGAAGAACGAAAGTGACTGACATAGCCCGAAGAATCGCCAGGTTGAAGTGGCAGTGGGCTGGCCATATTGCCGGGAGGACCGATGACCGGTACGCACTGGATGGCGCAGCGTGGGAAGGCCCCGAGCGATGACCCAGGTCGTACCAGTAAAGGTTGCGGGTGTCCAATGGATGCGGATAGCTCACGACTTTGTATAAGTATATTTCAGGTGAAACACTGCGTGAATCGATCGGGTACGATCAGAGATTTTTTGAAACTGACTTTTATCATTAATCTACGACAACTATTCCTCATCAGCCTGCAAGGATTTTTTGTTATGGTTATTCATTGTAAATAATGGATTGAAATCAGTTTTTCAATTTATTTTATATTTAGTAATAGTTACAGACTTAAATAAATAAATAAATAAATAAATATCTTGGGACATCTTACACAAATCGACCTAGTCCCACGGTAAGCTCAATTAAGGCTTGTGATGTGGGTACCAGGCGACGATATATATAATAGATAGATACATATAGATACTTAAATACAAAGACAGCCATGACCAAGGAACAAACATTTGTGATAAATAAATACACAAAGAATGCCCTCGCCGGGATTCGAACCCGGAACCTCCAGCTTCGTAGGCAGGGTCACTACCAACTAGGCTATGGAGGCTGACAAAGAAAAACGTTGCCTAGATCAAATCAAACTAGACTTATTTGTTTTCATGGAATTTGTACCTCAGTTGCCTTGGTCATATAATTAATTTAATGCTGTGTTACTTCTTTTGGTAAGATAGTGACTAAAAACTCATGGTAGTGTTAGTAAACCATATGTGCCATGATCGCTCGATACGGGCGTAGCGTGTTGATATAATCTGATATGCGCTAGGAGGATGGATTAGTACAGAGACTATCATGTAAAGCACAGAGACACTAGCTTTAGATATGCCAAGTCTGTTATTTGAAACGTAAATGATTTTAACATAAAGACGACATTTTGACATAAAGACGGATTGTTTACCAGAAGACGGCTTCTAAAACTACCTGTCGGGAAGAAAAGTGTAAAATTTGGTTTTTATAACCAAATTAGTCGAATTCATACATCACCATCATCATCATCACCCTATAGGTAGTTCACTGCTGGACGTAGGCCTCTCCAATTTACTATGCGTAATATAGACGCATTAGGAGGTACATGCCCATAATCGCCACGCTGGGTAAGCGGATTCGCGATCGCAGTAATGTCTCCACTATGATCATCAATTTTTTATCAAATTATGGTCAGTGACACTTCAATCCCCTAGTCGACTTTTAAGACATCCGCAGGAGGAGTTGGGGTGGTGACAAATGTATTCTTACTGCCGTTACCACACGGCCAATTAGTCGGAGTAGTTTCTTTCAACAAGTAGCCTTACCATGAGTTGGAATGTAAAGGATACGTTAGGTTTTACTCAATACGTAGGTACATAATGCATTCTAACGCGCTGGAGAGCGCGATATCCTGCTTTAGGTATCGACTAAAACCTAAAGTTACCGATACTTGCAAAGTCATGGCAGGGCTTCAGTATACTGGTCAACATCATGAAGGATCTATTCTTCTTCTATTATGACAACGTTAAGTTTATGTAACTTTCTTAACTGCACTAAATAATCCAGGACTAAAACTAAGCCAGTCACAAAGATTGGTTGATATTTTGGTTCGTTGAAAATACTTTCGCTTTTCATAATAATTATATCTTAAATAATACAACACGTACTGGTGCCTGTGTCAAAGGAAATCATAAAAAGATGTAAAACACTTTTTAAGATGGCTCTCATTTTTGTGTTGATGGTTGTTTTTGAAATGACTTTTATTAGATAGCTACTGTTGACCATGATCTTTCCCTTTTGGGTTTGATGAATTGGCTTCAATGCAAAACACATTTTTCACTACTGGTCCAATACTACAACTAAAGTCCACAATTTCAACTCCCAAATAAGCGTAAGTCCCAATCTTCTTATTGGTTTTGTCTAAGTTTTTTTATTATTAATGAAAATATTTTTGTCTATGAATAGCACGTCTTATTTAGTAATTACACCTAATGGAACATATTTGATAGTGTTGGAACATTTTTGGGAGCGTTTAGACTCCTAATAGTTAGGTTGTTTTATGGCACTTAAATAATAACTAGAGCATTTCGCAATTCTAACACTCATAAACGATCCAGTGACATATGGTGTAAGTACAAGTAACTTGAGATCTATAACGTGTTGGTTCTCTCTCAGCCGACATACCTTCTCTGTATCAAGCAATAACATTCATGGCAAATATTATCTAACAACGTTGGTATTACAATAACAGACGAAGCATTTAGCCTAATTAATAGTGACTACAACAATAGCGATACGTAGATCTCCGGTTAAGGCGAATGTTTGTGGGACAAACATGACAATACATGTTTTTTATTTATTATTATGTAGCCTGTAGAGTGTCCCACTGCTGGGCAAAGGCCGCTCCTCTGGATTTCCACTCATCCCGGTCGTGAGCAATTTCTGGCCACTCGTTAAGAAATGCGTCCAAGTCATCCCGCCACCCTCGCCTAGGCCTGTCACGTCCACGTCGCCCTGGTTGCGGCATCCGTCCACTCCGTGGCTTGAATGGCCCACCTTTGTGGATGCATGCGGCAGACGTGGCCGGCCCAGTCCCACTTGAGCCTGGCGGTTTTGGCTCCCACACAATACATGACTGTACAATATGTAAATCGCACCTATAACATAACTACACATCATCACATCATCAGTCTACATTCAGTCCACTGTTGAACAAAGGCCTCGCCTATTATCTATCCGTATGGATGCTTTAGGAGGTAATGCCCATAATCGCTATGCTGTTGACGATTGCGGAACTGTGTATAGTATGATGATATTGATGATGCTGCTCCACAGAAACAATCTTTTTCTTTAGTCGACTCTTATGACATCCACGGGAAAAGTTGGGGTCGTAATAAAAGGTATGAAAACATTAAGCCAGTTTGGATTATTTTAATAACTGTAATAATATAGCTTTATGAACAATATTAATGTTTAAATAGTGCATTGGGTATCCCCGGTCCGGCCTAGATACCCCGCATCGCTTTCCGATCTTTTAACGCTACCAAGAGTAAAGTTCTTCATTAAATTCAATCTTGTCGTCTGCATGACATTACTTTTGGTGTATCCCCCATGACACTGGTATTTGTGCCAGCAAGTTAAATACTTTTCACCACACTGCTCGTAAACACGCTGTTTGGCCTTCAATTTCAGAGCGCAAAACTGTGTTTTAATCTCTAGAGGTTAAAGTAATTTTTTTTTAATCTTCTGGGTAGACTAAAGCAATAACTTATACGGCCTGAGAGTGCAATAAGCTTTTTGACGTTTGAACTAGACAGTACGTTCGAAAACTCAATAGTTTCAAACAGATTCATACACGTGAACCTTTCATAATATTATATTCAACATGCTAAAATCCAAATTAAATACCACATTTTAGTAGTAAAAGGCTTTTAATTAAAAGTTCTAAAAATACGACAAATAAAAACAATAGGAAAATAAAAGTGTAGACACTATGCAAATTTCAGAACGCATCCGAATATTTTTTTCTTTTAAAATCTAAACGAGTTCGGTCGTGTTTTGTTTTCTTTCACTCTTAATTTTCAAGTTTTCGGGTAATTGCGAAATGCGAAAGTAGGATAATTCCGGAAATCACAGAAAAATCGCCAATAACTACATTTACAAGTCTTATTTTGGAATTATCCTGATTTTTTAAGCATTAGCTGACCTGACCTGATTTTTAGCAGCCACGCCAAGATAAATATTTGAGGTTATTGTTTTATTATTTGTTGATTTATTTTTCGAAGTTGAGGATTTGCAAATAAATACCTTCTAATTTGTTATGTTTGAGTTTTATTTCGCATGTTTCTTCGCTTTAGTGTAGTGAAAAATGTTGTGTTTCACTCAATTAACTATTGCACAACAAATAACTATTTTTTGCTTTTGCCTTTGAAAAATAGTAGAAATGATTACATGGCCATTTAAGTGAGAAATGGAACGTAAGACGTGTAATCGACGAACATGTGATTCAAGGCTTTCCTATTTAACGGCGGAGGTGTTTATACTATTTTTCTGCCCAACGGAGCCGGCAGGCGGCAACTTAGTTTAGCACAGCGGCCGGCAAAATGCTGTTTGCCGGCCGGAGGGCAGAAAAGTATTTAACAATAATATGGACGTTTAATCAAGTGGCCGATTCATGGTAAGGTTGTTGCAGGCAATCAGTCTACAGAATACATCGGTTATTAATCAATAGTTAGTCGTTATCGTTAGTTTGCATGTCGGATGACGACAGGATACCTGCTTCCGAAACCGTGTTGTACCTACTATCTGTACTTGTATATCTGTGTGTCCTTAGCAAATAAAATATCTTTATCTTTATCTTTTATCTTTAATATAATGCCTGAAGGTCGCATTAGGGCTATTGTTTGACTTGTGTGCATTTAGCACAAGATGGCTTTGTATGTTTGTTTGTCCTGAAACATATGTAGACTACAGACATGTACATTTGCACACTACTATGCACACTATACCAGATCCTCACATGCTCACAAAATCAAGATGTATAGAACAGTATCGATTTGACAAGACCGAGGTAAGACACGACAGAGTTAAGATTTGTTTCTCGTAAAATTTTTAATAATTGCTAGGACCAGACTACAAGCAAAAATAATAAATAGATAGATAGAATGAATTTTGGGACATAAACGTGGAATAAAGCGAATTCTGATAATTAAATAATAGCTAATAAAAATATTTTGGGACATTTAACACGTTTGCTGTGGGATGTGTGTGGCATGGAGAATAAATTCGAAAGTCGTCTAATTTCGAAAGTCACATATAAATACTTGATATGATGGAAACAATGGTTATTAGCATAATATCACTCAACTTACATAATTTAAGACGTTTTATGAAAACAAAATTTAACGTCATACTTTTTTTGTTACAAATTTAAATTATCTGTGACAAAATTTGGCCCTAGAATAGGGCGACAAATTCAAATTTTCAAAGAGTGACCAACACAATACGAACTTAAGGAGCAAAAAGATATTTGCTCCTGTTTGCTACCGCTGAATTTTGTTAGGCAGAGTATACGACATAGTTTGTATGATTAAATTTCGTAACACAATTGACGCGATCGTGATTTTTGTTTTGTTTTGCAATCGGTCCAATCGTTATTAAATTAGATTTTTGTGGAAATAGTGTGGACTCGGGACAATCAGTAGTTTCAATCCAAAATATAAATAAAAAAATATCCTTTCTACTATAATACTATAACTTCGCTTTCTGAAGCATCATTGCACTTTCCCCTTTAGTACCTACCACCAGCGTTAGTATCAAATCAAATCAAATGATGAGCTGAACTCTCAGCCCACCTGAAGGAAACCAGGAATTGAGGCCCATGGACATAGTGACCAATAAATCGAAAATGCGCTGCCTACTCTGAGAACATATTCAAGTAAGTATATTAATAAACATTTTTGAATCATCTGACATAATAGCTAGACACAAAAAAAGAAGCTACTACAGTTTCTAATCCTATACCACTGACTTGAGAAGAATCAGTAAGAAACTCATCGCAGTAGCACCTACATGTTCAAATATTAACCTACATTTTCATTGTGTAACTGAAGTGATATGTGAATAAACAAAAAAACTTTTCCAACAACAATTAGGGCCTCTTAAACTAGCAAAACCCCGAAAAAGTTCCACATATAAACTGCTCAGCAACTTACCCGTTGACAGCTTGTACAAAAATAGTTTTTGCACAAACGAAATAACCAGTTTCATTTCACCTTACATCGAGTAAACTGCTGAAAACTAGCTTTAACTTTTAATGAAAGAACTTAGTGAAGGTTGTTGCTTGGGTTCGCTTCCTATCATAGAGTTCTTTCAATAGACTCCGCATAGCAACAGAAGACCAACGATGGCCCAGCCAGTATTAACGCTGATTTGACTATTTAATATTTTTAATAATGTTTACTTATTATCATCATGATCATCATCAGCCTATGATAGTCCACTGCTGGACGTAGGCCTCTCCTATTAACTATGCATAATTATAAGGAGGTAAATACCCATAATCGCCACGCTGGGCAAGCGGATGGGCGATTGCAGTAATGTGTCCACTATGATGATGCTGCTCATCATCAATCTTTTTTCAACTTAATGGTCAGTGACACTGACACTTCAATCCCTTTGTCGACTTACGACACCCGCAGAAGGAGTTGGGGTGGCGACAAATGTATTGCCGTCACCACACGACTTATTATGCTTCTAATTTTTGTTGTTTGTCATAGATTAATGTATCTTTATTTTTTTCTAATGAAGCAAACAGTAGACCCCGCGGCCCTAATCTAGATGGACTGGCTGAACTGGGGCCATCTCTCCGATGAAATTTCATGAAGCACTAAAATAATGGATCGAGACCAATATAAACAAATTGCTAGGGTTGAGCAAACAAATGATCACGATGCTCTCCTGAGCATCAGTTATTCTTACTTGTAGGGACTGACAAAATAAAAATAATGAAGCAATGACGTTGTTATTATTAAGTTAGAGCGTTTACTTGTCAATTGTCTCAGTCGCTAGCGTTGCGACTCGATTATATCCGCGCTGTTAATACTGATGTACTGGGTTTTTTTTCGTTCATAAATTTAAAGGAAGTTTATTACAGTCAAATATAATTATCAGCCTCCGTAGCCTAGTTGATAGTGACCCTGCCTAGGAAGCTCGTGGTTCTGTGTGCAAATCACAAATGTGTATTTATCACAAATATTTGTTAATTGGTCATTGCTGTCTTTGTATTTGACTATCTTTAATGTATCTATCTATTTATTATCGTCGCCTGATATCCACATCACAAGCCTTAATTGAGCTTACCGTGGTACTAGGTCGATTTGTGTGAGATGTCCCAAGATATTAAAATATTTCTCTAAGAAACTAAAATCTTGACTCTTACTTTTATTTAGTTATTAAAAAATAAGTTTCATAACTGAACAAATGTATTGTAGTCTTTATTTCATTCTAATGTTGCTTATGTTACTATTGTGCCATCAGTCAACTTTTATGCAATCCCAAGGTTATCTCAAGGTTAAGGTTATCTTACACTTACCATTATGATTTTATCATTATTCCATATGAAATCGTACTATTAATTTATTTAACAAACCACTTATTAAGCAGCCTGTTAAATTTACAGCAATATAAAAACATGTTGTGTATTCATATTAGTTAGGAAACTTACAGCTTATTGTAAAAAAAAAAGTCTCTATTAAAATGAGAATACTCGTTCTGACTATTTTCAACCTGCGTATGAAGTTGTAAAATAACAGCAATTTATGTAATCCTCACGATTACATAAAGTGTGATCGCATAATATTATAATTTATGCTCCTCCTATTGAGAGTGATCTGTGAATCTCGGTTACACGGATTTCCTTTTAATTTTCTGCATACTGACTTTGATACGGAGATGTGCAAATAATGACGTTAATGAGAAACCACATGAAGCTGAAACTAGGGGCGTACTCATGCAAATAAGCATACAAATAAGCAGGGCTCGTACTTTTTACTTGATTAATCCAATAAGTGGTATACTTGAAACGACCTTGGATCTGCATTCGTAAATACAGCTGCATCACGAAAACTTAAGCACTAATGTACTTCTACTGCTATTTTTACGTATTAAGTATTGACCATTCACATGTTGAAGATTGTATCATGGGCACCTTGCCACTGGGGAAAGGTTTAGAGTAAGAGTTCATCATTCATCATCAGCCTACGTTAGTCCGCTGTTGTACGAAGGCCTCTCCTAATAATTATGCATATGGACGCATTAGGAGGTAAATGTCCATGTCCATAATCGCCACGCTGGGGAAGCGGATTGGCGTTCGCAGTAATGTGTCCACTATGATGATGCTGCTGCCCATCATCAATTTTAATCAAAGAATGGTCAGTGACAGTTTAATCCCTTAGTCGGCTCATACGACACCCGCAGGAGGAGTATGGGTGGTGACAAATGTATTTTTACTGCCGTCACCACATGGCCAAGTAAGAGTTATTATTTATTAATGAATGATTTTTTGACCACGATATCAAAAATCACGAGTGGTCCTGGTCAGTTACCGTCTTGACATTTTTACAACGAGTCTAAGGCGTTTATCTTCTCCGCTGAATTTATATAACAGCCGCAGATAAGTTGGGTAACTATGACGTTATTCCTGAACTTACAGCTTAATAGCAGTAATAAAAACTGTGAAATTCAACGGAAGTTATTGCTCCGTGCACATTTCCACTCCCACATCCCAGATTCATACAAGAAATGTCTACTGTAAGGAAAGAAACTGGGTAAATTAGTTTTATGCACAAACTTAACTGTTGGAACATCGTCGTAGTAGATCTGATAAAAACAGTAAGCGTCGGGCTTTGGCCGAGGGTGCTCTGGACGATGACCCTCTTAATGGGTCGAAACATGTCGAGCAATCATCGACTTAAATACATGAGTTCGATAGTAATTTTAATATGTTTGAGACTCACGTTAGTTATTATAATTCTTCTCTATAGAAGTTTCGCTCTATGAAACTTCTCCTCAGTACGTTTCTACGTCCGATAGGCGTTAGCTAAACGACAAAAGCTCTACCTCGTAAGACCTATTAGAAAGGGTGTTAGGGATTTTTTAAAGAATATAGTGACTAATATAGTTTGTTTCGGTTTCGAACAGTGTATATAATCAAAAACAAGTCTCTTACTACTTAACAGTTACTTGTGTAAGTCAAGGATCGCCAGGATGTACAAGGACTAACCTTCTTGTCATAAAAGTGAAAAATGTACCATTGGGATTCAGCTCAGACGAGGAGACACGATGACACGATGTCCACCGACTCACATTTGTGTAAAGCTGTGGTCTCCTATTCGACGCGGTACACCGCGTATAGCATTTTTCCGTTATATTGCTCGATGTACAGCCGTTAAATAGGAGACCAGGGACCACTGGCATTGACTTTAGTAATGATTTTTTTATCGGTTTAAGCAGATTGAAAGGCATTGGTCACATTTTTTGTCACTTTCACAGTTATTAGTTAGAACAAGGTGGCAATTATGATGTCAATTAAAACAGTTGATTGTAAGCTGACTGTGGTACGAATATAAGTATAGTAAATAAATAAATGAAGATCTTGGGACATCTTACACAAATCGACCTAGTCCCACAGTAAGCTCAATTAAGGCTCGTGATGTGGGTACCAGGCGACGATATATATAATAGATACTTAAATACATAAACAGCCATGACCAAGGAACAAATATTTGTGATAAATAAATACACAAATAATGCCCTCGCCGGGATTCGAACCCGGAACCTCCAGCTTCGTAGGCAGGGTTACTACCAACTAGGCTACGGAGGCCGACAAAAATATTTTAGGGCTTTTTAAGCTCAATTATGTTCTCTCTCCTCCAAATCCCACTTTTTTGCTAAAGTTTTCTTCCCATTGTCCGACCACTACTAATCACTAGATACTAAACAAACATGCCCTGAAACTGATTCACTATCTAGCGTGCAATACAGTTGGACGGCGCTTGGCTACGACAAAAAGGCGGTCAGGACAGTCAATCACGTGCTGTTTTATATAAATAAAGCCCAAACGAACGCTGTGGTTTGTGGTCTGTGCATTCGAAAATTGTTTGTGGTGGCCAACCTGTGAAACAGTATCAAACGGCGGTAAGGCTATTACGACAATAGCATTAAACGTGTGACCTAAATGTCGGTTACACCGTGGAGACGCTAAATAAACAAAATTTAGTTAATAGCCATACCATGAGTTGGCAATTAACATTTAGGTTTTACATAAAGTACCTATTTGATAAAGCTCCTTTCATTACACCAGTGCGTACGTGTCAATTCATGGTGCTACAGGTTGCTCTCGCCTACAATAAACAAAAACAAACTCATTGTTTTTTTAAATACCAATAATTAGGTTATTTGTTAAATACCATTCAAACTAAATGTTTCGCCTCTCGTAAAAATATAAACCGTAATAGCTAGTAGGTTTTTAGACATTCCTTTGCTAGTAAAACGAAGAAAAACGATCTTGTATATTGAATACACGCAATTTTATAGGCCGTACTTTGTCTCAATACTCGTATTGTCTCGGCTTTTCCAAAGCCGGGTTACGTACTGTAGAGAACTTTGATAATATCGTAAATTTCGAACAACTGTCACTGTCACTCTCATGACTATTTCCTTGGAGTGGACAGGGGCAAAAGCTCGAAATTTACGATTTCCGACGCGGTAGACGTACTGATTTAAATATGTGTGTAACCCGTTGAGCTATGGTCTCAATAAGCTAGTGCCAATTCGTATATAAAATGGCGGCCTCGTTTGGAGCGGTGCCAATATTTCACCAGCCAAATAATGTAACAGTCATGCATGGATCGCCGCTTGGATATCTATCAAAAGACACTACTACTACTAGTTATAGTATCAAAAATGAATGGATTCACCTCTACAAACGAAGAGCTACTGTCAAAAGCTGCAATAAGAATTTTACAAAATATCTTATTTGCATTAGAGTATCCTCGGAAATTGAAGGTACGTGAGGTTATTGGCAGGCCAAGGCCAGATTCTTTCGTTTTCTGAACAGATTATGATAGATATTTTAACAGATGTTATATAGGCTTAGTCGGTATGTATGTCGTGGAAAACTTGGTAAAACACAAGCCAGGCCTGCCAAAGGAGTTGCGGTCGGATCTAATGCATCCCGTAGCTCCCTCGTAACTGGTATGCGATGTTGACGCCGGAGTAGTTTGAAGTAGGTATACCTCCAGCACTTTTCGCAAAGCCTGGAGGGAGTCCCACATATCTTAAATGGCTCTCCAAGCCGGAGGGATTTTCCCAATCCGTAAACAAAAACAGGTCGGTATTGTATGTAGGTACCTATAGTTAGATAGTGTGGAAATATCCTAATAATGTCCTTAGTGATCCTTAGTTTGTCAGCCTCCGTAGCCTAGTTGGTAGTGACCCTGCCTACGAAGGCTGAAGGTTCCGGGTTCGAAACCCGGCGCAGGCATTATTTGTGTATTTATTTATCACAAATATTTGTTCCTTGGTCATGGCTGTCTATAGTATCTATGTATCTATATGTATCTATCTGTTATATATATAGTCGCCTAGTACCCACAGCACAAGCCATACATAATTGAGCTTACCGTGGGACTAGGTCAAGATATTTATTTATTTATCCTTTCGTCTTAAGGACAGCCATATTTGGCGCAGTATAAGTTATTTTGATACTTATTTTATTGATCACATCAATATTTACTAGGATAATATTGTTCAAGTATTACTTACGCATTCCTTCACGACGACCCGATGCCGAGTCAACAACAACGTGAGTAAATTTAATATTAACCTTGAAGGTCGATTTTAACCTTGAACGATGTGTTTACTCGAAAATAAATTAGAGTGATGTCAAGTCGCAAAAGACATTCATGTAATACCGCTTAAGTAGGCTTAGCACATGACTCGCAATAGTACTAGTATAAATATCAGAACAAATAGGGGAAACTATCGTTTCAACCCATCTTGTTTAAAACATCGGGTGATCACGGCAGTAGTAAGAATACATTCGTCACCACTCTAACTCCTCCCGTGGGTAAGAGTTGACTAAGGGAAGGAAGTGTCACTGACCATTTATTTATTGAACATTGATGATGAGCAGCAGCGTCATCATAGTGGACACACTATTGCGATCGCCAACCTGATTGCTCAGCGTGGCGATTATGTGCATTATCTACACTATCGTTGAGTCCTTACGCATAATGAATAGGAGAGGCCAATTTCCACCAGTGGAGCGAGATAGGCTGATTAAATTGTGTATGATGTAGTAGGCTTTAAAATGGAAGTGTTTTGAAATTATAGCAATTTTGCAATGTACACAAATTTAGAAGGCATGAACGCATATATACCTAGAGACCCACAGTCGGTGAGGCGTGTTTCCATATTATTTAAAATATCTCTACAACAATTATAGATGTCGTTGAATCGTAATTTTTCCTGCACTTTATTTCGGTCTCCCTACCTTCACGTCGTAAAAATACTGGACCAAAAACATGCTTAACAATAATAAAAATCAGCCTGGATCATGTCAAGTCCCGCTCAGTGTAGTGTTCCATAGTTTCCCGTCTGTCACAATAAATGTCCCCACTTAGGAGTCACAAAACAATTTAAAATTTTATTAGCTTATTACCGTCCCAACTCCCAACCCCATGAACTCAGAAAAAATCTTGACAGAGCGAAGTAGCCCAAAGTACACCGACATCTCCTTTTGTTGCTATTGGTAAACACATCGGAAATAGAAGTGTTTTTGTTTCTGCCTCGACATGCAATTTCCGTTTGCACGTTTGTTTGTATGTATGATGTCCTTTTATTCATCTCTACAAGACGAAAGTGATTAAATTCATATAATTTATAATACTGATACCGTTACCAAATAAGAAGTTATATTTTTCATGTCAGATTATAAAATTAAACTTTTATAAACACACATAAAAGTTTAAAGTCCATAAACAGATTATCTTTACTTTCCACCCACAACCCATTTGAACAAAAGTATTTCACAAAGTGCTATCCGAAAAGTTGTTAGCACGCGCCCGTCATAAATAGCCTCTCCAGATTTAGTAGGCTTTCCTACTGGAATGCCCGGGAATCCAATAATAAATATTAGTGGTGAGAGTTTTAGCAGTACAAGAAGTGGTAAGGTTTTATCGTAGTTCAAACTAGAAATACCCTTTACAACAGGAACTTTACTGATTATTACAATAGATCATAAAGATGCTTCTAGCACCGGAAGTTTTAGAAACATTAATTTCCAAATGTTCCCAGTGAAAAAAAAAACAAATAGAAGGCAAAATCGAAGACAAAAAAACTGAGGAAGAAAAAACTAGCCTTGTATTCTATTAAAAGCGTATTATTTATTGATGTTTTTGACAAAATCAGAGTGAAACAGGATATGAATACGTTCGGAGGAATTTAATGTGATCATCATTGTTCTTCCCAAACTATTTAGGGAGCATCAGAATATGAAGCATAAATTATGTAGAAAAATGTGTTGTGATTTATGGAAGTACAGTCCGAAAATATTTCCATAGCATGCTTTTTACAAAATATTTACAGATTCTATAGTTGATTGACATTCTTAAATAAATACAAAAAGCTTGTCAGCACCAAGCATGTATACAGAACCCAAAACAATACTTGAGACAATAAATCACAGTAAAAAAGAGCTTGATGAGTTTATTTACAGTTTGAAAAATAACGGAAATTGAACTGTCACGAATACGGGAATTTTGATTTCCAATGATGTAAAAAATATATATTGGAGGAATTTTTATAAACCGATATTTTCTGAAAAGGAACAATGACTGACTGAGCTATCAGCTAACAGGTTTCTATTTAATTTTCTTGTTATGATATTTTTGGAACACATTCGTTAGAAAAACATTACAAAGTATTTACTTTTTTCAGAAAAAATAAATTACACAATCATAATATCAATAAGTTCGGTCGATATGGTCGATAAGCTTAGAAATCTATTTATCTTCAAATAGACGACCGTACAAACCTTACCACTTCATTTAGAAAAGTCCTTAAATTAATTTTTCATAAGAAAGGTTTCCGTTTATCACGCTCAGGAAACTTTTTCCAAAAACTCACTACTTTTTCCACAGACTCACTATTTGTATGTCGGTAATATTTAACTATCTAACTGGATGTTTTTTATTTTAAAGTAGGCAGAATACTAATGTACAGAGAGTTTGGTCTCACTTTAGCGCAAAAATAAGTTATGCCAGACATGTGTGTTGGAGATATAGAACACCTTATCTTTCAATACCAAGCTTTTGATAGTGAAGTAAGTGAATTAAGTGTTATGTAAAATAATGTCCCCCGCCGCCTAACCGACATTATTACAAATAAAGACAGATACGTTCCACGATACAAATACATCAAAAATACAGTTTTGAAGATATAGTGAAGAATAAATAAAATAACTAATGCGTTCCCAACCAAACCAAACCAAGGACTAGGATCCAAGCTTTAATTAAAGCCAAACATGTGAATGTGAGAGCTCACAATCGACGCTAAAACTAGGCCGTGGCTGAAATTGGCTACGACATGATGACGATGATAATGATAATGATAGACTAAATTATTATTATCAAAAACTAATGTTAATTTTTACTAGGATTTTTATAAAAATTCTACCCAAACCTATCCAGATCTTTAACTCTCTAACGCCACCGACATAAGCACGCTCCTATATTCCTCTCACGCATGCTCCCAACGTAATTGGAATTCTCATGTAGATTGTGATCTTATGAAAGCAGATTGACGTCGAGGCGTTAAGTCCCGTTAAAAATTATATTGATGTGCCACTGACGTTCCCTTTGTGAGGATCTATGAATGGGAGTGATTTCGACGAAATTCCATTGATATATTGTGCCTTGATTGATTCTTGATGTGAGAGCTTGAGTCGATTAATGTCTTTTGTTTTCCGGCTTTGTGAGGAAGCGGAGAATGTGCAGGATTTGGCTTTGCTTTGAGGTGTGATGAAATCCCCGAATTTTGAGTTCTTTTGTATTATAATAAAAAGTCGCAACTCGCTGTTTGTCCTTATGTATGCTTAGATCTATAAAACTACGCAACAAATTTGATTTTGACAGGATTTTAGTTGATATAGATTATGATTCAAGAGGTCGGTTATAAAATAAGCATTGCACTGATAGTTGGTCGTTTGTTATGTAAGTAGTTTAATTTTATTTTAACGTAAGAATACTAAGAATTATTATTTAGATAAGTTAATGTAAATTGGAGGTAGAAGGCGGTCTATTTTCCATTCGAACCTTTCCCAATGGAAAGTTAGTATTTTTTAAATGAAAATAACAAAAAAAAAATTACCTATGCTGAGACAGGTTTATCACCACCTTTTTAGTCCACTATGACTCAGCAGCATTGTTATCAACTTACACAGATTGTCAGAGTCGTCAATTATGTCTTATAACATTATCAATGTTCAGTAAAACTAGAGTATAAACATATATTTCATGTCATTTCTCAGTTTCCAATTTCTTCACATGTAGCTCTACAAAATGAACGGTGTTATACGACTTATTAAACATCAAAATAGGAATCGTACGCTTCCCGTTTACTGCAAAACCAGCTAAGCGACCAATAAAACTCGATTTTGCTCTATCGCATGTGAACAAGGCTCAAAATTGCTTGTACTTTGAATTAAGGCTACAATACGGGTGCTGAACGATCGAACGAGCAATGCACGCGATAACGAGCCATACGGGTCCTTTACCGGTTCTTCGTGGACGGGACAGGTAACGGAGCTTAGAGCATTGAGGCGATGTTTTGAGGAAGTGTGGTATCATCGAGGCTTATGTCATAGTAGGTATACATTTTGGCCTATCACTGCGAACATCGAAATCCGTAAAATTCGAGGATTCGCGATTACTCCAACGATGTCCACAGTAAGGTGCATTAAGGCTGGGTGTTGTGGTTACTAAGCGAAAATGATTAAGTGTATATAATAAAATACCTTTCCTTCAAAATAGATACGAAATTAAGATAATTATAAGATATACGATGTATATACATGCCTTTTAAGATACCTAAATTTAATAAAAAACAACATGACTGAGGAACAACTGCTTCTATGATAATAAAAGGAGATCCTCTCACCGATATGTATTTATGTATATGTATTTCAGTATCTATATAATATTATGTGTCTATCTATTATAAATATCGTCGCTTGGAGCTTACCATGGGGCTATGTCGATTTATAAACCGTCAAATTGCAACTAATAGGAGTAGCCACGAGAGCCACGCCGGAGTCAACCAATGATATATAAGTAAAGATACGTTATACTCTAACAAAATGAGCGAAATAAATACTTCACATCATACACCTACAATTTATTGACAGTTGACATACACCTATCTTCATACTTCAAAATGCGTAAAAGAGATGGCAAAATACATATACTCGTATTTAATAAATAAAAAAGAGACGATTAGCATTTGACAATCGCGCGTGCATTCTTTGAGGTTGTTATTGATAAACATTGTTTTATCTTTGTTACTCTATCTTAAACAGCGTAAGCTTGTCTTTTTCTCTAAGTCAGTCAAAAACGTCAAAATGGCGTCCTATTTATTTTCAATAAATAGTAAAATTGTTAAAAATATATAATTCAGTTTAATTGCGCATGATGTGTGATGTTAAGGGCATTTCTGCATTTTATTTTATGGTTTTCACTATTGTATAACATAAAATGTCATTTTAGGGCGCAGTTCATGTGATTTGCGAGAACTCTGCAGTGGTACACACCTCTCGGTGGTCTGGATAGAACTAAGAGCGATTGTTAGAATTATCACAATCTGAGCGCTTCAATTTTAGAGCTGGTGTAACATATCTTTACTTATTATATCATTGGAGTCAACTATGTCCGTGGCTTGCAATCCCTGTAAATGAGAAATGCGTTATAATTCCTCCCTATCAGCTGGAGGAATCGTACATAGAAACTAGTTTTTAGTGAAACATGCGGTATCTAATTAGAGCTAGTAAATAAGTTATTTTAATGTAAATGTTCTGAGCATTTTGACCATTGTCCTCGTGAAGCAGAATACCTAGATACGAGTTCTGAATTCTGAAACGAGATGTCCCCGATAGCGAGGTATGCGGGTTCTCTGATGGTTTTAAGTGAACAGGACGCGTAGCTCAGTGCATTTGCGACTAATTTTCTCAGAGTGTTACAAAATTAGGGCTTGTTTATAGCCGTGTTTTGACGCTAGGTTCTGGCTTCATTATTATTAGTAATAAGTAAATGTGTGTGAAAGTTGTCGATGCCTGAACTTAAGTGAGTGTAAGTATGTAACGAAATTGTCATATTGAAATCGTTTCAGTGATTAATTTCACAGAATTACAC
Source organism: Thaumatotibia leucotreta (assembly GCA_025490895.1). Taxonomy (NCBI): domain Eukaryota; kingdom Metazoa; phylum Arthropoda; class Insecta; order Lepidoptera; family Tortricidae; genus Thaumatotibia; species Thaumatotibia leucotreta. The sequence continues at coordinate 91,039 of JALPQI010000892.1, read as the reverse complement.
GTGGTAGACAAGGACTTATGCTGTATTACAAATCCGTCATCATAAATTTAAATATAAATCGAATATGTTACAGAATAAAATATTGCACATATATATGTTGCCAATCAAAAACTGTTGTTAATGTTAATCTGATTAACATATTTAAGATCCCATTTAAACAAATAATCTTCACTACATAGTATAAAATAAAGTCACTGTACGTTCCTTTGTACGCTTAAATCTTTAAAACTGCGCAACGGATTTTGATGACATTTTTTTAATAGCTAGAGTAATTCAAGGGGAAGGTTTTTATGTAGATATAATACCCGTGCGAAGCCGGGGCGGGTCGCTAGTATTATTATAGATCATTAAATATACTAGTTGTTTAGATAGGTCTGTAGATTGAAGAGCAATTATATTCAAATCAGGATCGAAATCAATACCCACGTCATTGGTGACATTGAAATATCTATTGATCTATCTACCCATATAAAAGCTTACTTATTTACTTACTTACTCATTCGCCTCCAATCCAAAGTAACATACTATATAAATTCTTAATTGTCTTTAATGAACAAACAATTGTCTTACCTCTACATAAATATTTTTGCTCTAAAACTACCATGTTTGCCTTCCTATACAAAGATATCTTCGTCCTTATTTTAGTTATAATTATTGTTTACTACGAGAATGCTTCATTTTTAATAAAGGAAGGTAAAATTGAATATAAAGGTGCTTAAAATAGGCATGTATTATATTTATCGTGTAACAGTTGTAACGAGTTTAAAATGGTTAAATGAATGGGAATATTTCGCCATTTTTTTAATTGACTTCAGTATTGCTTATCTTACAATCATAAAAAAAATATTGAAAATTTTGACACAATTTCGGAACCACTTTTTAACAAACCGAGTTGTACAAGAGTGGAATAAGTTACCAGAATCAGTGATAAGTGCCCCAACAGTGAACAGTTTCAAAAATATACTTGACAAACATTTAAAAGAAATGAAATATAAACTTTATTAAAAATAATCAATAACTGTAGTGATATACACGCATCAGCTTTCAGCCGCTAGTGTATCAATACATATCATCATCATAAACTTAAGAGCAGGGCTCTTGTCTGTGGAGCAATTTCCATGTGGTCCTTTCCAGTGCCTTTTTCTTAAGACCCTGATACGACACGACGTCTACTTTTTCTTTCACTTGGTCCATGTACGCCCTTCTCGGCCTTCCTTTTTTCCTCTTCCCCTCAACTTTTCCTTCTATGATGATCTTAATTAATTCGTCGTGTCGTATAAGGTATCCTAACATCTTCCCTCTTCTGTTGGCGATGATTGTCAACAAGCACCTCCTCTCCTTTATCCGGTTATACATATAATAATAATAATTTTCTAATTTCCCCCCTAAAGTAGCCTTCATCGCTCCACTAGTTTCGGAGCAACAGATGGACAGACAGATAGACACGCGAGTGATCCTATACGAGTTCCGTTTTTTTTCCTTGTAAAAAATCCTGAAAAAGGACTTTAATAATATAATGTGTAAGCAAGATCCCTAATTTGGGACTTACAATCTGGATCGATAAGATTAAACTAAATTTTTAAGGTTTCTGCAAACGCTAACGTAGTCAAATTCATAGAACATGCTACGATTTTCACCGTAATTAAATTCTGCCCTGATAAGCGAAATAGCGATATTTCAAAAATAGAGGCATTTGGAAATGGAATCGTCAGCTATAGAATTTAAGGTGCATGTTTGCATTAAATTTAATTTGTAGATATCGCTATTATGCTTAGCGGGGCAGAATTAGTAAAGGTGAAAAAATGTGTATTCATTAGTGCACTGTCTCGTGAGCACGTTCTCTCCCCATAGTCATTTAGAAACAGCGCGTGGCTACTCATTTCATTTGCGTCCACGTTTACGATCTTTTCTGAGATAACGTACAAAATGTTAGTAAATAAAGAAAAAGGTGAATTAAAAAAAATATATCAGCAGGAAAAAAGATGCAAGCAAAATGCATTAAGATAAAATAAATAAACATTCACACGGTACATCTGAATTCGATATTACAGGAACGGTGAAGAACGCATTTCACTGCGATAAAATAGTACATTTCGATGCAAGTGCAAAAAATTTTTTTTCGACGAGGGTGAAAGTTGGGGACCGAGTGAAACGAGGCCGAAAATCACCCGAGTTAAAAAGAAGTTTTTACACGTGTACCGAACGACTTTTTTCATAACAAGTGCCTTAAAAAAAGAAATTTACGCACGCGAAGCGTGCGCAAAGTTTACTTTTCCGCACTAGTTAGGAAAATTATGTAACAATTTGTGTCGTGTGACCTTGTATTTTATTTTTATTGGCTTTTGAATGCACTGTAATGAAACTCGTTTTGGCTAAGTAAGTTACATAGGAATACTACAAAGTTACATTTCCTATCGTTGGTGAACTTATCGAAATGGAAAGGGACTAAAAAAATGCGTTGCAAAAGATCGAATCAGAAAAACTAGAAAACGACGCTCTCATCACACTTTAACTTAATTTGAAAACGATTTTCTAAGATTATGGTCTACATTGTCAAAAGGATTATACCTACATATTTAGTATATCAAACTAAAGTCAAAGTCAAACTATTCTTTATTCAAGTAAGCTTATTAATAAGCATTTTCGAATCGTCTGACACTATCAAGAGAGTAAAAAAATCTACTACTGGTTATAACCCTACAACGTTCCTGAGAAGAACCAGTGAGAAACTCAGGTGGACTATCAGACTTAAGGGGCCCATTTCTCGAAAGCTTGTAACTTCTAATACAAGCGGAAGCCTTTATCTAATTAATAGTGCGAAAAAGAGACTTCCACTTGTATTACAAGTTACAAGCTTTTGAAAAATGGGCCCCAGGTATCAAAAAGTGAGTTCAATAATTCAGCAAAAACAGAATCCTATATAATATTTTCTTCAATGAAGAAAAGGGTTTTTTTAATTTTTTGGGAATGAAGTTAAAATTAGTTAATATACGCGAGTTTATCCGTTTTTATAGTTTTATTTCAGAATCCTATACTTTCTATTTTTCCGCTTACCTCGGAAGTTTTTAAAAGTTCCGTTCAATTTGCTGTTGGCGTACAGCGTGATTTTATTTAGTTCTTGGAAAATTCCCGACAGATTAAATAGCGGTTTTCAATTTCTGAAGAATTCATGTAACTACCTACTCGCTGCACTGTGTGGTCTGGAATTTGCAATAACATTCATACGAGTGTTACAGGTAATCAAACATTCCTTGATGAATAAACTTTTACACACATAAAATTACACAAATACCTGCATAACATTTTATAAGAATCCTGTTAAGATTTTATGGCACACACGAGGGAGTTGCCTGACAATTTTTTTTATATATATATTTTCATCCGACTTCAAAACTTGACTGAACCAATTTTGATGATTCTTTTACTATTTGAAAGCTGATGCTATTTTAATTTGGTCCAGTTCTGACAATGAAATCCATTAGAACACATATATAAGTTATAAATATTAGATGTCATATACCAAAGAAAAACCACCAAGATGACCTAACGTCCGAGGTGGGGATCGGACCCACGTGCTCAGCTTTCGCGGCTGATGCCTGCACCCCTCGGCCACTCGGTCTTAGCAACCACCGGTCAATTTTCTCCGGTATATTACCCCTTGTCCCTTACAAGGCTAGGCGCCTTTGAGCATTTCTCTAAGGGCAAGCAATACATGCCTGCACCTCATCACATATCGACGGTAGAAAGGCTAATTGACTTAACCGACATTTTATGAACTTTACAGGAGAGCCGTTTAAAGTTTTATTTTTTAGAAAAAAAATCGCAACAAAAAAATTAACAGGTATATAGTAACGCAACTGCCATCAAATATTCAAGATATAAAGGCGCATACTTTGGTTCCTACCTTGATACAATTAGTTTATTGTGTCTCGAAATAAAGGTCGCTTAAGACAAATCTGCTAGAAATGAGAGAAAGGCTAATTGGTTCAAATACCAACAGCGTCTGCCGCCGGAGGCAAGTCAAATGACTGTAGTGTACAAGTGCACTTTTTTTAAAAGAAGGCTAAATGAGCTAAGCGCTATTTTTACTATACAACGGGGTAAGGCTAAACAGTTTAAGCGATTCTTTAATGGAAATAAGTGGCGATTCTAATTGACTTAATGACACACACTCATTGAAAAACGGATTGCTCAAATCTCAGGAATTATATGAATATGATTAAACATGGTGGTTGAAGCTCGGATATTTAGAGACAAAGGTATAATTATTATTATAGATATTGTCTCCTGTTCGTTGCCGCCGCGATTTGGGCTCTACTTTTCACTTACGACCAGGTGGAGTGGAGCCACTTTGTTGTGCCAACATAAAAAAAAAAAAAAAAAAAATTACTCTGCAGGTCTAAAGAAAACAAAATGAATGAAAATCGTTTTTCTCAATTTTTATTGCTATATAAAGAAAAATATTTGCTTCTAATAATATAATTAGATAGTTATTTGGCAGAATCAGTCTTAGATAAATTGCGGATATTGATTACAGCGTTTCATCCGCAATAACCTTTCTGTCACTTTTATTGGAAAAAATGCTCTTTTTGCCTAACATCTTTAATTAATTTATTACTACGCTTGATAGTTACGTTACATTTTTTTATCTTAATTTTTATTATATCTGTAGTCAGTTTTTTTTTACAATATAAGCGGCAGAAATACGTAAGTAAGTATTTAGACTTAAACTTGAATTATTATTAAATATTCAAGAAATAACAATGAAAATAATTAAATGATTTCATAATGTGAAATACACGATTTCAGCATCACTCCCAAATCACTACGGCACATGCGCCTACCGGCACAGACTAACAAGTGATTGACGCGCCCGCGCGGGGGGCGGCGGTAGTAGGCGAGCGGCTCAAAAAGCACCGACGGCGGCAAGAGTGTGATTGTACCGCCGAGTCAAAAGTTTCTCATAGAAATTTTTGATGATTTAAGCTACACTGATATGATGCATTATGATTTTATTATAAGGATTTAAATGACACGGGTCAAACAAATATTCTATTTCAACCGACATTCTCATCTATAAAAAGAGGTTCAAAATGCTTAAGTAACATACATTTTATGGTTTAGGGTTTTACGTATTTGGTTGAAGCGACCCATTCCCTAAAAAATTGGGAAGAGCTAAATGGTTCAAGCGACATGCTTCTTTTATTTTAAATGGAGGCTAAATGCTTCAAACGCCTATGGTGGCACTTTTTTGTTGAAGTTCAATTGACTTAAACGACTATGCTCGTGTGTGATGGAGTAAAGCCAAAAGGTTCAAATCAAAACGAATGGCAAAGTTGGGAAAGTAAAAACCGCTTAAGCGGGAACCAACCAAACATGTTTGTGGGTCAAGTCACGTTTCATTCAAAAATGCAATTTTTTGTGTTGCTTCATGCCTTGATTTTTTTAACGCTGTACCAGATTTCAGAAGTGTTAACCGCCATCAAAATCGTCTGATCGCTATGAAACCTAGCTCAATCTACGGAGAAAAATCTGCCGATTCCGATGTTATAAATAACTCAATATCGCCCAAAGTGTCGCTTAAGCCAATTAGCCTTTCTACCGTCGATATATGAGTCTTCAATTTTCACAAATCATAGGCACGACAAATGGACGAATATCTCAATATCATGATATCAATCAAGATGTTCCCGTTGGTACCAAGTCGGAGTCTGATAATGTAATCTCGGATAAATCGGTACAAGTATTTTTTTTATTTTTATTTCGTGATTATTTATTGTTTTATTACGCATTATTCCTTTTTTTAACCGTTCTTAGTATAGATATATCTATGATAATATTAATCATGTTTAGACGTATTGCAAGTAATAAAATGACTGACATGACGTTATTATATGGATAAAAAATAAAATAACATTCCTTTTTATAACCCCTTATATTAATACAGTAGAAAACAATATTTCAGGAGAAACTAATAATACATTTTACATTGAGAAATCCAAAGAAATCACAGATTCAAAGAAATATCATAATTATTTCTAAACATTATTTCTAGTGACTAGTTTGCCTTACAAACGTACAGACAAATATAATTTATTTATTACATTACTTTAAATACAACGGACTAAACTATTATTTTCATTATATTTACAGTTAGGCCAACCTATCATTGTAAGAAATGCTATATTTATATCTACTGCATAGTATTCCAATTTATGCGCCAAATATTGAAAATATAATCACATTGTGTACGATTGTGAAGAATACATAGTTACATAAAATTTTGTATTTTTTCGGATATCAATTATTAAATGAAGTACCTATGAGATAATCTGTTTATCTTGTTAATCTATAATAATATAGGTTTACATGCTAAACATCAAAATGTATTTAAGGCCCTTATAAAAATAGCACAATAATGTACCTAGGTAGGTACCTAAATACAATTTTCATTAGAAAATCTAAACCAATGACTGCGCCTCATTTTTTTTTTGAAAAACATGACTTCGTAAAATTTTATATAAATATTTACATACTTATAATTATGACAGAATAGGGTTTGGAATATTAATTTACCTTTCCAAATCCTTTGATTTTGGATTAACCCCTTAGTAACTGCCACAGTCGGTCTAAGACGGCAACAAAAAAATCGGACGTTCATACGGATGTATTGTATGACGGAGTGTACTATCGACAAAATTGAATCCTGACCCACAATAGGAGCTTGTCATAGTAACTTTGAAAATAAAATTGCTGCATCTGACGTACAATTTGACTTTCAATGTTACTACGACAAGCTCTTTTTGTGGGTCAGGATTAAATTTTGTCGATAGTACAGTTCATAATTGCATGGACAGTTTATGAATGAATTCATTCATAAATTGTCCACGCAATTCTGAACGCCACTGTACACACTGTGATCGCCAACCCGCGTCGATACGCATAGTTAATAGAAGAGACTTACGTCCAACAGTGCCCTGAAAGAGGCTAATGACGTCTTTCTTGTTTATCAGTAGGTATTCTTTTCCCCATAAGCAGGTTCTCAATGGACTACTCAAACGTCGTCCTAAAATAACACGTGTATAGGATGAATAGCGATAGCTTGAGATGTTTCATAATCACCAATATCAAGAGGGTTCCTGAAAGCAAGGCTGCCTCTGTTACACTTGCAAAATCATACATAAGTGTGACAGGGACACAATATCAAGAGGGTTCCTGAAGGCAAGGCTGCCTCTGTTACACTTGCAAAATCATACACAAGTGTGACAAGGACGCAGTATATCGATTGTGATCCGCGGTAGCCGACCTCCTGCCTCGGCTTTCGAAGCCTTTTATGGGTTTTTAATGTATATTGCTTGTAAATGCTGTCGTTATTCATACTTATACATATGCAATTAAAGGGTCCAATGTTCGTCGTCATTTGAGATAATATTGTTAGGACAAAAATATGAAGGCATTAAAATAAAATATGAACACATAATTTTTAATATCATAGCATTTTATCATATTCTTGCAAACTTATTTTTAAGGTAGGTAATTAGGTAGGTACATAATTAAAATGTTAATGATGAAAACCTGAATTATGTTCAGTTACAAGCAAATATGTCGAGATTTCCGTTTAATAATATCATTAAAAAAAAACAGTTTGTGCCCTAAATAATATGTGTGCATACTAACATAATATCGCACAAATAAAAACATCACTTGTTTTACTTGTTACATAACAAATAAACGAGATATTGTGACTTAAACCTTATTAAAAAAAAAAAGTAACATCCGTACCATTAGGTAGTTGGGAAGTAAAGGATACGTTATGTTTTACTCGACACGTAAATGCATTCTATCGCACTCGCACTAACAGATTGGAGTGAGCGCGACGGCCTGCCTAAAGTCGAGTAAAAACTAACGTTAGCGATACTTGCTAAGTTATGGCCTCCACAACAAGTATTAAGCCAGTGTTGGGACCACGCAAAATGGCACGTTTGATGTCGAGTTGCGGAAAAATGGGCAGAATACAACAACAACAACAAAGTCATGGTACGGCTACAGGCATCAACATGTGCCATGTCATTTATTTTGACAGTTATTTTTATACGAGTAATATTCGTGTAAGACCAGATATTCCGTAAACGTACACTCTGAGGATAGTAGGAAATTTCCATTCATACATGAAACGAAATCGAGACTGATGAGTTGCATAAAACCATCTATCAGCGTTAAACCGTTCGCCGAAATGTATTTATTAAGTACATGGACAGCTTTATAAATGGACGTATTTATGCAGAAAGGAACCAACCCACATGAATATGTCATTTCAAATATTGACTTGTTTATTTTGATTTATGGTGTTAATTAGAATGAAAAATTCTTGTGGGTTGGTTCCCTTTTGCATAAATACGTCCAAACATCTTCTAGGCAGTGAAGATCGTCCTTTCATCCTGGCCTGCAACCGCAAACAACGAAAGTTTCGGTAGCAGGTCTGTACCTTAGCTTAGCACATGATTAAACATGAAGTCAGGATGAACTTTAAAATACAAAAGAACCCCTTTTTAAATCCTAGAAAGAGTCCCGATTCAGTTCAATCAGATTATGAATCCTTAGTTGTCTTATTTAGTAAACAACTTTCGAACCTCCCAATACTGTTTGTTCTAAAACTGCCATATTTGCCTTTACCAAGATACCGGAATCCGTAAATTATTCAGAATTATTTTTTCCCGTGAGACAGCTTTATGTTTTATCAAGGAAACAGTAGTTTACGGTAGAAAACGTTCAATATTAGGTTGCAAGTAGTTTACTAGATAAGACATAGTTGTCAGCACGAATGGCTTACACGGCTGTCACGTCAAATGCCAAGTTCTGTTAATGCATGTTCACGTATGGCGTAGAAGTCCCAGTCACTTGGCTCGAGCACTGCTTCTGCGCCTGACCCGCTTTTGGAACCAACACCAGTTGCTCGAGATCGCCCTGTGACAAAAAATACATTAAGTTATTTCTGGTTTGATACATTTGGTTATGGTGGTTATCTAAGATTGGCCACAAGGCATTATACCGTCCTCGGTATAATGCCTTGTGGCCAATCTTAGATATAGGCTTGGTTTGTTATATTAGTTAGATAGTTAGATATAATTAATGTATATAAATAAAAGTTTTAAAATAACCACATTAAAAAATACTCTAAACACACTATGACTGTTGCCTTTATAGTAAAAGTACACGAAATCAACTCTTTAAATAAGCCATATATAGAATATACCTGCTATATGTGGCGATATATGGTATATGCTTGCGGCACATCCTCGCCGTATCGCAATACTGATGCGTTGTGCGAGAAAATCGCCAGCTTTTCGGTTTTTAGTTACGTCAACATGATTATTAATATATGATCGATACACAAACATCCCTGGTGAAGATAGCGCAATACGTGAAGTAACTGAAGTATTTAATAATGGATTCGTTTTATTTCCCTTTCACAGCTAAAACAGGCAAACTAGATATTTTCCTACGCTTTCAGCCCAGAAAACTAAACTGCAATTTTAAACCCGCAAATGATAGAACACAAAACGGATAAATGAAACTCGAAAAACAAACGAATGTGGCGTGTGAATTACGAGCAGCCAAATATTTGTCGAGAGACTTTACGCTCGGACACAAGTCCAGTAAAATTACAGTTTAGTAAAGAAAATAAAGATACTGAAATTAAATTAAGTGCTGAATAAAGTGAATTAACTTTTATTATATACCCTTATTCATAAACGTCTCCTAACTGAGAAAGCTGATATGTATCGTTTGGCCCAATAGACATTGATAAGACCGAAAGAGATAAACAATACTTGTCGGTATGCTTAGTTAGAAAATATTTATGAATAAGGCGAATACTATGTTAGCGAAGTGTTGTAAGCTTGGCTTTTCGCTATATGATTTTCGACCCAGAGTTTTTGAAAAAGCACCGTGAGTACCTAAACTAGGCATTAATCCCAATAATTCCCTCCTTTGCTGGGATAAAAGGCCAAATGACATGGGTTTAGTAAAAAGTATCAATGCCAATTTTTGGGGTTAGGGTGTTTATTAGATAGTGTCTTTTGTATGCCTTAGTTGTAGAAAAATATGCGTAGGAAAGATCTTTGAAATTAGGACTTAGGTGCAGTTAAAACGAAACCAAAAATGTAGAGGAATCTGCTGTAATATTATATGTGGGTAAGCAAACATTTCATTTGTAGAACAGAGGGTAGACGGTGCGAGTCTCTGTCGATTATTAACAGTCCGGTATACTTTTGAAAGTGAAAATCGTTAATATTGAATTAATGCGTATGGATTGCAATTTTTAAGATAAAAGGTACCATTGGTATTACAAAAAAATAGTTTTGATAAATACATATTATTATTTAGTATCCATAAACACCATTATAAGTAACTTTGTTCAGCGAGGACGTTGATTCATACAATACTGTATCTAGATTTTCCAATATAAATTTTCATGACCTCTCATAAAATTTATAACATTTTAATTAGACATGAATTGATGTTTATTTTAGCATTATTATTTTTATGAAATATGCTTTATAAGTACTCTAATTTATCTACTAAACTATGGTATTTTTTCTTAAATTTGTTCTAACTCAATTCGAATTTATTCCAAAAATATGTATGATAATGAAAAAAAGTGTTCCACTTATTCCTTAGACACCTCAATTTCCAACTCATATATATAAGTTACATACCGCTTTAATATCATTTTGATTATAAAAAAAGTGAACAAATTTACCTCTTCAGTCAAAAATCATGAAACAGCTCCTAGATTGAGGTACATTATTAAAAAACTAAGAACAAAAATAAAAAAGTACTCCACTTATTCCTTTAAAATTGAAATGATCTTCCGTTATATGTTAAAATACTAGCAGGATTATTTTTAGTTACTCCAATATACTATCGTAAAGATGAGCAATTTCGTAAAATAACTACACCGGAGCCTTAAATGCAATACCAAACGGATGTGTTTTCGTGATCTCCAATAACCCTAGACTCCCTGACCCTTGAGCAGATATTCTTCAGTAACAAAAAAAGAAACTTCCATACAAACTTTCTGGGAAATGGGGTGGATCTTGCCCAGTATCATTGACTACCACGTTTTACGCTGGCGTCGAGCCTACAAAGTTTTATAAATATCGTCCAAATGTAAATTTTTTTGAGAATTGCTCATAAATGCCTACGAAAAGATAGATTTACATTGTGAGGCCTGAGTGACGAGCGTCGAGTGGCGCGTTCGGTGGGGCGGGCATCGAGCGTCAATAGTAGATGGTGTCACAAGGGATCAAAATGGTATATTTCCGGCGTGGGCGTATATTTAATCCTGAATGGAGCGAAGGATTCCACAATTGAATCCCGACCGTAGGGAGGGATTCTAAAGTGGAATACTGAGCGTAATGAAGGATTCAAGCGTTCATACTCAAGACGAAATAATTTTGATACCGTGTGACACATACTGCTTTTCATACCACCTATGAGAAAAATAAAAGATATATCACATATTTAATATTTATGCAAATAATTGATTCTGAAGAATTTTTTATCAATTATGAACGTACTGTTTACTTTCATATTTCATTGTAATTTTTTAGGCTAGCAATAGAAAGTCCTTGAACAGAAAAGTGCCGCTTTGATCCCTCCCAGCAGGGAAGAAAAGGCCCGTATTCGAATAGGTGGTGTGAAAAAGCAATTTGATAGCGTGTACTCAGGCCAAGCGCAAACGTTTGCATTTGTTTAACATAGATGCCCTGCCGCACGTGTCTACTCAGGCTTTAGACTTACAGAAAATAGATATCCAATGATGAGATCAGCATCCCTCGGTGTATCCAACGCATCTTTCTCAAGCACGTCGGTACGGAGCCAGCGACAATCAACGTAGGCGCGTACAGTGTTGTCATCGTGGACACTGAAAAATAAGATTTGTTGTAGGATTGTGCCAAAGAAACTAAAAGAAAGCACGACTTAAAAAACGTAAGTAGCCCTCGTGAAATATAATTGTAGGAGCTGTACAGCTACAGATATTTAAAAGATTTTATTCCTGTTGATAGCCAGGTATTGGGATAGTAAATAAGCTTTCTGGGGTTGTGAATGCTATCCAAATGTAAGGTTTTGAATTTACGTAAAGGATGGACACGTTTGCGTTGAAGCAAGCGGAGCGTATCTATTTCAGCGTCAAGCTGCCTTGTCTTGCAGATTTATTATTATGCTTTGCAGTGACACCTACATCTCAAAATAGGCTCAAGTCTTCATTACATTATTAGCCGGTTTCAGTTCACTGCTGGACGTAAGCTTCTACTATTCGTAGGGGCCCATTATGAAGTAATGCCCACAACCACCATGCTTGGTAAGCGGACAGGCGGTTGCATTCGTACGGCCACTAAAATGGTGCTACTGCCTATAATCTTCAATAAATTGATCGTCATATATACTTTAATTCCATAGTCTACTCTCATGACACCCACGGGAAGAGATGATGGGGTGGTAACAAATGTATTCTTGCTGCAGTCACAATGCGGCTCAAAGCTTAGCTGATCTCATAGAGGAGGAGGAGGTTTTGGCCGACAATTTGTAGTAAATCGTTCGTTACATTAAATAAGCTACTCAGAACCTTTTTTGTCGATCATAAAGTTTATTCGCTCAAAAATAAACGTGATAAGTTACTCTAATATTTATTATTTTAGTAAACACGCAAATTGTTGACACATCTGAAATGAATGTTCGACATCTCGTAAGTATGTAATAAATCAGGGGAGCGCTAATAACCTACTGTGTTCCTTAAGTTGGGTAATGATTTAATGGAAAAAATATAATACAACCTAGAAAAATAGGTATCATAGTATATGTATATGAAGGGACCACGGAAAGAACATGTCTAGTCAATTCAAATTACAGAAGGAAAAACCACCTTACTGTTAACAGAATAAGGTGTAAATTTGCCCTGATTTTTTAAATCACATGTTTTTTCCGTGGACCCTTCATATGGACAAAATAGGTACTGTGGTGCTACTTTATCTCCCTAGAGCGGTAGGTAACTAAAACTTTGAATGCCAATGTGAAAAAATGTAAGAGGCATACATAATGTGTTTTATGTATTTACTATAGCAGTAATTTTATATTGATACCTGTTTCGGATTTGCATGTGTATTGCTTAGTATTTTTATTTTTTACATAAACCCTATTGCACATAACGTGCTATTTACGGCGCTAGGGTGTTAACGTAGCTCTATAACTATATACTGGCGATACACTACAATGTACGTGCGAATAGGCGATTCGAAACTCGTGTCGATTTAACATATTCCATTTGAACGTAAAATAGCCGCCAATAAAAAGTCTGACGATGCGAACAAACCGTTCAAAGTAATATTCATAGTCTAGGACTTGTACACATACACATACACATCATCAGCCTACCTCATTCCACTGCTGGACACATGCCTCTCCTATTAAATATGGGTACAGACATTAGGAGGTAAATGCCCATAATCGCCACGCTGGGCAAGCGGATAGGCTATCGCAGTAATGTGTCCACTATGATGACACTGCTACCCATTATTCTGCTTTTACGACACCCGTAGGACGAGTTGGCGTGGTGGCAAAATGTATTCTTTTACTTTCGTCACCACATGGCCTATTAATTATTATTCAAGATAGTGATATGATAAAGTTTGATAAAATTACACATGGATTTAGCAGAATGTATTGTGATGAAGTAAAACAGAAATTAAAGACATTGTGAATTAGTTTGTTATTATTATTCGCAATTTCTAATTGGTTGAGACTTAGGTTAATTTTTGTATCTTAAAGAAACTGACAATCACAATATAAAATCCTTGAATGTGCCATGTGTAGTTTTAAGTGACTTTGTATATTGTGAAATAATAAAAAAACTAAACTAAGCCTTATTTCAGTTTACCGCCACTCGATGTAAGTTTTCTGTATTCGCACTTGTAATCGTAAATATAATATGTAATGACATGATATTTCCGCTGCTACTTTTTACGTTTCAAATCGTTACTCACTCCATATCTTTTCAATATATCTTTACCTTTTTTCCATCCCAGCCACATATCTAAATATGTCTATCAGTTGTCAGCGTAAATCTTCCGGTACCTATCTAGAAGGACAAATCTTTTACTTGTCTTTTTTGTTATTATAGGTATATGTATCAAATTAGACCTACATGAGGTTCAATTTAAATTAGATTTTCTGGTTAACATTCAGATTCAAATCTTATGATTAGCCTGGCGCGTGGAGCATATATGTATACATTATTTGATGTTTTGTAATTATTCATTAACAATTGACAAGCTTAAAACACCATTGCAATCTTATCTGTCAGCTTACCTTTTGTCTTTCTTTAAAAAAAAAAACAAATAGTGTCACAGCAATCAAATAGTAATACAAAAGCCTGCACCACACAAACCTTTATTTTTGCCCAATGATTGACTGGTAGAGAATGCCATAAGGCATTAAGTCCGCCATTTGTACTTTTTGTTGTGCAATAAAGTTTAAATAAATAAAATAAATACATTATAATAATATTTTGGGGGCTAAGTCAGGCTGATATATATATGTGTAACATTTTATTATGTATATCACTATATTACTTAGAATAGTAAGGATAATTTAAGAAATTTATCACAGTTCCAATAGACACATTAGTCACAAAGCATGTATGAGGTCTGTCACATATATTTTCCAATTAGTTCTAGGTCCATACATTTTGTTTAAACTGCTTGCGGCTCCCAAACATTTAAAATTATTTTTGACCGGGGGAGTAAGGATAAATTATATATTCTGGAAAGCATTTGTGAAATGTACATATACCACCAGTGTTGAAAGTTTTGGAAAAGTGGCTTTTTTTAAGCATCATCGTTATTAAATTATATTCTATTTGGTGGTGGTAAAGGTCATTTATTGTATTCTCTGACGTATTTGATGAAAAGTAGTCGAATTGAAGCACTTTTCGAACGAAAATTACACTCAACGGAACCTTTTGTTCTTTGCCGTAATTAAAAACGTTAATGAATACGTTATTAAAACGCTTAAAACAGTTAATTTCAATGTCAATTTCCCGCGCGGGGTAAAATTTAATTAGGCTCATATCAACGTTGAATTTTAGCCAATTCTAACTTTGAAATCTGTAATAAAGTTTTGAAGGAAGGTAGCCCTTAAAGAACTGTGTAATTCACTTGAAATTTCATGATCTACCTTTAATAACTAGTACCGTATAGGCCTTATTTCAGTTCTTAGCATTAAAAATCACAAATCTTAGAAACAGAAGGACGGTACGACGGACAGATACAAACGGTGAAACAATAAAGTTTCCTAGTTGACCACGAAACCCTACAACGGTTCTCAACCAAATGCAGACTTAAAATTTCGAATCGGCCTCAAGGTTCTAATTAAGAAAGACGTTTAATCTGTTTTGCGATTCATTAAAATGATATAATTAAGGCGGTGGCGGGAAAAAAGCGGCGGAGAGAGGAATGGTGGCCATTTTGATGTTAAATAGTGGGCCCATTATTGTGGTCATTAGTTTTTAATGGCAGATTTTGTAAGAGAAAATGGGCTTTAAAAGGGAATGTTATAGAGTGTTAAATGTCGGGTATAAAATTACGTGCAGCTAGCTTTTATCTGGGAATTCTTTGAAATGAAATTGTTTTTTCACTATTTTTCTTCCAATTTCCCTTGGTCTATTCTATTTTATTTTGGTTTGGAGTGTTTTTTTCTGTAGTTAAAATAAATATTGTATCTCCACTTATAGGTACCTATGTAGGTTGCGTATCATTAGGAAGGTTAGATTCATGTTATGATTTTGATATTTCCCTCCATTTGGCATTCATAGGCGTGGGACGCCCTGCATTATGAAAAAAAAAAGAATTATTCACAACGTTACATTGTTATTGACAATTTATGGTTTTGCTTTTTTTGTATCTACGGAGCTATTTGGTGATAAAGTAATACACTTTTTTATAGCTTGCATGATAAAATCAACGAAAATGTAATACAAATTAACGTTTTAAGCATTCCATAACTTAGTTTGGTACAAGTAATCTGTTTAAAATCAGAAAGTTTGTAGTATTTGTCTTTGTAAAATTACAATTTTTCTCTTGGACCTGTACACCATATTACAAATTACACAATATAAATAACTAAAATGCCACACAAACAAAATTAAATGACAATGAATAAATTAGATGACAAACTAATATCCGTACACTAAATTCAACTAAATCCATTCAGAAGTTATGTCGTAAAAACAATATACATTGAGTAACTTCCGCATTAACGTTTACAAGCGTTGTCGTACATTAAATATATTACGTGCTTTTAGTACTTTAGTAGGTTATGTTTATGTCGTCCATAATTTTGTTTATTATGTTCTCACTGACAGGGCCCTATTTCTCGTAAGCATGTAACTTGTAATACAAGCGGAAGTCCTTATTTAGTTAATAGTGTTAAAAAGAGACTTCCACTTGTATTACAAGTTACAAGCGTTCGAGAAACGGGCCCCAGGTCGGGCGTTGTTCCTTGGTGTGTACTTGTGTAGCCAAGATTTCAATCGCTAACGCTCAGACGCGAATGAAACGTAACTGTCTGTGTCGCACTAATAAAGAGTGATAAGGAGAGAATCTAGGATACGCTACAGAGCGATTAGCATCTTGGCTACGCAATATTTTTTCCCCTAACATGATCGAATGACCTCGTGACTCTGAGTCGAATAAGCCTAAACTTGACCAAATGAAATAACAAGGTGATTTCAATAACGGTTTGTGAAAACGCCTAAAAATTAGCTGGCTGGTACTACTACATTAATGCGATTTGAAATTAGGGGATGGCTGTTAAAAGACTTGGCTCTCTAGAGTCAATGATGCTAAGTGCACCTTGCACTACATTTACCAAAATGTCCAATGTGCACTACATTTACCAAAATGTCCAAAAGTGTTTGTATGAAATGTTCCTTTTTTGCTACCGAAAATGTATGAATTCGTTCATTACACGAAACGTGATTCGTCGAAATTCGTTGATTTCGTAGAGTGGGGGATAGAATGAGCGAATGCTCGTTTGCTCTAAATGTACCTTAAGAATCTGGTATAAGATTCTTGTTGGGACAAAAAAGGAAAAGTCCATACATTTTTCCAGGGACATTTTGGGAAATGTGGTGGATCTTGCTCATCATTGATTCTACAAGCCTACCAATTCTTATCAAAATCGAAGACGTGTTCCAAATGTACAACCAAATGAATAGATGTCCCAAAAATAACACAAAATTTGAAATCGATGAAATAGTACATTGTCAGGCGGAGGGCTTTTATACCTCGAGTTAGTATTCCGCTTACCGACCGTGATGCATACAATGTTTTTCACACACTTGCCAACCAAAAAATTTGTTTAAGACATAATATTATTAAATGACGTACTGACATTTCTATTACTCCCTAGGGAATTTCACTTTTCTATTACTCCCGCTACGCACGCAAGCAATGGCGTGCTTAGATAGCAAGTGTGATGGAAAATACTTATTTGTTGTTTGTTTTTTTTATTTCTTGATTTAATCATAAAATACTAATAATAGGGCTTAGTATGGTAAAGCACGCCGGGAAATGACTTCGGAGGCTTTGCTGTGACATAACAGTCTTTTGTTCAAATGTTCTATGAAATTTGAATAAATATGGCTGAATTTCGCTGCTGCAGTGTGTAATTACCTGCATCAAACCATGGGTGATCGAGAGCTTGCTGATATAGAACTTTGACTATAAATAATCCCATAAAAACAAATCAATTACGTTAAATCGCAATATTTGGGATTCACTGAAATCAAGGGAAAACGGCCAGAAAATTGAGACAAAACAGTTTTTCGTCTAGGTCACCAGGGCTGCAGGGTGATTTGCTATTATAATACTTAACCCTATTCTGTGTACTTTATATGTCAGGGGATGAAATAGAAATTGGTCAAAAGTGAACTTTTTCATTAAATTTAAATCTTGCGTTATTTTTGGGACACCCTTTACAACCTTTTTGAGAACTAAAGTACACAAAAGTGCAACATAGATCCTTGTAATATTGAAGCAGCAACATAATATTATTATGTCAATAATAATTTCGTCGGTTGACAAGCAAAACTTACCAAGTAACAGATACCTACTTAAAATAAAGCTTGTATCTCAGTTCTGATTCAATACTAACATACGAGGTTGCTAAGAGTAGTGACAGTTTTTATAGTGAGTTTTGAATGTCTCCCGACGATTTCAGTACCTATGCTTAGCCAAGTTGCCAAGCGCTAGCGCTTAGTAGCGTATCGTAGTTTTCCCTCTCTGTCACTCTTTCATATTAGAGCGACAAAGACAGTTAGCTGCGATTGACGACTAAGCGCTAGCGATTGGCAACTTGGCTAAGCATCCAGGTCTGTTTTTAAAGATACGAGTAATTCTATGTGGTGTGAGACTCCCATGTTTATTTATTCGTAGTCCCTGAACATTATTTGTGTAGAATTAATCACGTTAGAAATTGTTTGTAATTGCCGCGTTGTAATTAATGTCACTAAAGCAATTATCGATATTCTATTAGCGGGCTCGAACGTAGCTCAAATTAATAGTGTTTTGTTGAAGCTAAAGTTATTAACTTTTGGTAATAATATTAGTTATGTTACGTACGTCGCAGTTGTGTGATGACTTTAAGAACTCTATTTATCGTGATAAGTTTATGTTTAATAATTGGATGACACAAGAAATCCAACTTCTTTATAAATTAGGTATTACAATACAATGTGTATAATATTTAAAAAAACATAGCTGATTTCAACGCAAACGCGTGTAACATAAATTAAGACAAATAGTACCTAATGTATTAAAATAAGAAAATTCACATACATTTGTACATTTCTCATCGAAAGAAATGAATACAAATAAATAATCACTTCGACAGTTAATAAAAATGATCATAAATACAATTTCTTAAAATTGTTGTCTACAATAAGAAAATAAAGCCTATTTCTAGTCCAATCAGGGAAAAATCAAATTCAAAAAACAAAATTCCAAAAAACAACAAACAGTCCATCACAACTTTCATCCCACGCATAAGCCCTCAATCTCAAGTCTATACAATTTGTTCTCGAACATTCGAGAAAATGCGGCCGCAGCTACCCTAAAAAATTAAGGAGATACTCCACCGTAAACACAGGTACCACTCACTAGAGTGAGCATTCGGTAGGTCTTCGAAAATCGTATTTCGGGCATCCGTACATCGAGTGTGCATCGGGCAATATTAGCAACTCAGATAATGTTCGTTGACAATTCGATAACACAAATGCTCGGTTTAGTCTGATGTATTAATTTTGTGCTTGTTTGTGTATCGTGATTTCCAGTCCACTCCATTCCACTCTGTCACTCCCAAGAAAGCGTCATCAGTGAGAGACACAGTTTAAATCAATGTAGTATTTCTCGCATATTTACAATATGTACTTTTTTATCTTTATTTTTTATTAAACAAAAATAAATCTTAGCATACAAAAGGCAATTTGAATGAACAGAAAGATCGACGCAGCGACTATTTTATTAAGAATGAAATACGAGGAAATATGTATGAAGCTATTATTTGGACATTTAAGGGTTATAAAATTTTATCACCGCGAGTAATTTTGTCGAATATCATTTTCCAACCAACATACTACAGAATGTCATTACGCTGAATGATTACTTCACAACTGGAGCATTTTGCAGACATATCTTTCGCATATTATAACCTAACCTAACCTAAACCTGAACTAGTTGGCATTATATGAAAATTCAGCCAAATGAATGTTGGAATCAATGAAGCCAAACGGTAAGATCCCAGCATAAAGAGTGTGACTATACAGCGGACACAACTATCTAATTAGTCCTTGAGATCTAAGAACGAACTTTTGACAGGTATAGATTAAATAATAACACATTGCGCGCCGAGAACTCCCGGGGGAAGTTCTCTGTGGAAGGTCCATTTTCGCTACAAAGCAGAAAAATCACGGGATCGGCTACAAGGGTAGCGCGTAGTACTCGTTGGCATGAAAGTGTTACAATGAGGTTAAATTTAAAACTCACAATTTTTCCGATATACTTAACGTAATATAATTATATAAGGGTCATTTCTTAACTGTCAAAATGTTTATTCTTAGATATCGACGACGATAATATTTAGCAATCACGCAGATTCTATAGGACGTAATCAATGTCAGTACTGGCTCAACACTTTCCTACCCTTAGCATTTATCATTCCTCCCGTGCGCATTACTCAGGAGTTCTAACCCTTTTTTTTCAATTGCCGGGCGGTAATTTTTCTATCTTGTTAATGTTTAATTTGGACTGTATTTTATTTACTCGTGAATTGTTTTGTTTAAGGAGATTTTATGGTATCGGTATTTACAAGTCGAGAGCATCATGGAAAGGTGAAATTTGCGGGCAGTAATTGGTAACTCGTTTTTATTTAGAATAAATTGTTTCAATTTATTGTTTCCATAAAAATACATCTACCCCTTTCTTTTTCTGAGCAGGTCGCCAGTGTCTTATGATATGTGAGGTAATGGCCGCTCAGTGACAAATTGACAATAATTATATACAGGTACTCTTGTAATGTTAACATCCGCATAGCTTTACAGGTAGGTCATACTGAATATACTCGTAAATAATAAAATAAGTATGGTTTATTTTCCTCTTCTTCTTCAAAGCACGTTTCAGCTCCGTCTATCAATCTTTACCTTGCCTCGAATTATAAAACTAGCATGATAGCAGAGTGGGGCAAAAGGTACTCTGATTACTCCTTTTGATTACATTTGTACGTAGAATTTCACTTATTATTCGTAATCATGATTATACTCTGCGATTATTTATGCATTTAGAATGGATGGTGCAGTGCCCTTCTCTCTTTGACTGACATAGCATGTCTCTAAACTCTTCAACTCAAGCCAAATAGGCTTTCTTTCCCTTTCCAGCAACATACCAGTATTTACCTGTCTGTAGGTAATGCGTTGGTTTCTTCTCTATCTGACTATCAATATGTCTGTAGATAGGTTTTTCACTGCATACACCCTTATTCGTAAACGAATCTTATCAATATATTTCTAAGACCGAAAGGAACAAACAATACTTAGCGGCTTGTTAAGTTAGGAGACATTTATGAATAAGGAGGTAAAGGTATACTCAGAAAATATTTAGGGAGCCTTCCTCACCTGATAGCGACATGGTGCCAGCGAAAGTCATAAAGCGGCACCGCCAGGTATATGGCGCGAGAGGCGCCCGCGCCGGCGTGCACTAGCCGCGCCGCGCCTCGCCCCGCTAGCTCTAGAGACAGGAATGAACCTGTTCGGCGACGCGAGCGCAGGGAGAACAGCGTGCCTTGTCCGTAGCCACCGCTCTGTTGGAGAAGAAACTGACGTTAGATATAACGTACTGGGTGAAAAATTATAAAATTTATGGATTGTGCACGATTACCGACTCTTGTTATAGTTTTACCTATTCTACTTTTCACTTTTAGATCGGTTGCCCTGAAAACCAGCGTCGTGGCATCTGACACGACACAACGATTGGATTTTTTTTTGGTATTCAAATCTTTTACTATTTCTACTTGTATCTATTGCTCTGTACTGTGTACCAAATAAACCATAAGTTTTCTTAATAATTGAAAAATCGGCCAAGAGCGAGTCAGAGCAGTAAATAAATCACAAAAATTACAGTTAAATCAATGTATCTCAAAAAGTATGAGAGATACTTTGATCAAACCAAAATTCGTTAAAAGAGTTTATAAATAAGCATGACCATTTTAGATCTTCAATGAGATTGGAAGGTCGCCTTTCATTAGCTCTTGCATGGACCAGTATTTAGTTCTTCCAGGCATTTTGATCACGGCGTTCAACTTTCTTGTCTTGCCTGTTGCTGGAAGAGACTAGCTTGCCCAAGTAGATATACCTACTCGACATAATGTCTCGTCTGCTTGTTTGCTTCGAACTTATGTTTCGTTATTAGTCGTAATCTGAGTATTTGCGCGATTCATATGAAGTCCAACTTGAAAGCTTGCGTTGCTCAGGTCACTACTCGTCGTCTAGGCGACATAGGCCACTGATTTTATTCCATGGATATTCCAGCCTCTTTAATTAGTTGACCCTGGCTAAGAAGCATATTTTCGGTACCTACAAAGCTATGCAATAAGAGCTTTACAGATCTAGGGTGACGGCACCAGAAATGGACGAGGGAGCAATGATGTAGGTACATTTGATCTTATTTTCAGGACGCCAAAGAGTTCCGTATTTGTTTAGAACAGTTGTTTTAGTAAGTACTAAATTTGAAGCGGTGTCGATCACTCTTCCCGTTGCCACCAGTTTTTTTTAATCATGAATTTTCATAAATCATGAATTAGTACATTTAGTATTGCCCACATGAATTACTTTCTATAAAAATATATTTTATTTTTCATCAACGTATTACCAATACGGTTTTCATAGAAACACAATTTATTCGGAAACTTGCTACAAAACGGCGTGAAAGCAAATTCATCAAAACACTCGCCGAAAGGCACAGCAAGAAAAAAGCGAGTGGAGAGAATTTGCTCGACATTGATGCCGGGAGCATTGACCGATACGTGTGAAAAACAAACATGTGCCATCGGTGCACTATTTTTCATAGGAGCTTTTTAACTACGGCTAGGATTTCAATTGTAACTTCTCTGGTCACAAAAAAGCTTCTCTTTAAAAGCCCTTATTGGCACGTTAGCCTCGAGCTATTAAGTACTAGTGCCCTAAGCTGAAAAAGCATAAGGGCAAATTTTGGATTATTGTGTAAGTAGCTACCAGCTTCGTTATCAAATTATACTTTTTTCGTGAAGTCACCCATTTTTCGAGAAAGAAATAGCATTACTACCATAACTCCATGAAGAGTAAAGTATTGGTAAGAACTTGTGTTTATTTAACTTAGTCAGAAATTGAGATTCAATATTGAATTAGCCTTATATGATATTAAGTAGGACACCTTTTTAAATATTAAAATAGAACAGCATCGAGCGTCAAACATTCCCATTCGCTTGTGAATCCGATGAGTGAGCACTCGCTGAGCTGAGCACTACATCGCACCTTTGATGCGACACTATTCAGTACTACTGTACAAGTACATAGCTAATTTTAGATAGAAATGCAGAAACGTGGAACTAATTAGGTAGCAACGTGTTCAGAATCATGCTTCTTGCTTGACAACTTTCACAAGTATTTATTCATGTTCATGTTCAAAACCACTACATAGGGTAGGCTTTTGGACGCTTCATCAAACGGACTGCATTTTTGTAGAAATGGCTGGACAGTTTGACATACAGGGTGGTCCAAACCTTGACGTCAAAATTTTTTTTTTAGATTCCTCACGTCATGGGCGATCAGAATATACCCCATGTATGCTAGCCGATTTTTTGTAGTTTTCGAGTTATGAATTTTTGAAATTTTTTTTCTTTGAGAAATTCTAAAGTGAAAAAATTTATTATAAAAAAAAATTATTGGGTTTTTTTAACAGTTTCTTTTTGTAAAAGTATTACTACAAATAAAGCATTTACTGACAAAAAAATTAACGTCCTCACTTTGATACAAGTAGGATAAAAAAATCCCAAATTCAAAATTTTACGTTAAAAACGCGTCAAAATAGCATTAATGTACGTAAATAAACAAAATAAAACATATCCCAAGTATTTTTGGTATTCTAAAGCCTGCCCTAGACCTTAAGCCTTCGTAAAAGCAAAAAAAAAAGTGATACTTAATAATGAGGATTTTTCGGAGTAATCGGTTAAATAAACATAAAAAAAGCTTCTAAATTTTTTATTTAAAAATAACGTAAAATTTCGTCAGTTTGTTGTTTTTATCAATAAACAAAGACAGAAAATACCACGAAAACTCAATTTGTGTAGTTACTGTACGAAATTTTACTTTATTTTTAAATCAAAAATTTTGAAAAATTTTTTTAAGTTTATTTGACCGACTACTCCGAAAAATCCTCACCATTAAGTATCACTTTTTTTTTTGCTTTTACGAAGGCTTAAGGTCTAGAGCAGGCTTTAGAATACCAAAAATCCTTGGGATATGTTTTATTTTTTTTATTTACGTACATTAATGTTATTTTGATGCGTTTTTAACGTAAAATTTTGAATTTGGTATTTTTTTATCCTACTTGTATCAAAGTGAGGACGCAAATTTTTTTGTCAGTAAATGCTTTATTTGTAGTAATACTTTTACAAAAAGATACTATTAAAAAAACCCAACAGATTTTTTTATAATAAATTTCTTCACTTCAGAATTTCTCAAAGAAAAAAAAATTCAAAAATTCATAACTCGAAAACTACAAAAAATCGGCTAACATACATGGGGTATATTCTGATAGCCCATGACGTGAGTAATCAAAAAAAAATTTTTTGACGTCAAGGTTTGGACCACCCTGTATATTATTAGGTGTTATAGTAGAAATATAGGGATTTTACAACTACAACTAAGAATAGCACCAAAAAACTTTAGTTTCTTATGAGAATGTCAAGAAATCAAGGTACCTAATAAAGAAAACATACAAATTTTATCGGTAGTATAAATAAGAGTAAGAGTAAGAGTAAGAGTAAATTTATTTGCAGAAAAATTATTAAAAAAAATCACAAATGATGTCCGGCGAACTCCAAACTAGGCTGAGCCTGTATCTTGGAGCTCGCAAAGAGTACGTATACATACAGGAAAGTAAATAACAAACCTTAGAAACTAATAACATTATTAACATTATTATAAGGTGTATTATGTGTGAGTGTAGTAGATAAGTGTTAGTGTAAGTGTGAGTGACAGTGTAAGTGTAAGTGCGAGTAAGAATTCCAAAAAATAAGTTTGCCACAAGTTTAAGAATAATTGTGATAGAACTGCAATAAATCTTCTGTGTCATTATATGAGAGGGTCGTAAACCATATTTTTAATTTAGATTTCACTTTTGACAAGGTACATGTTTTTAGATCTATACAGGGTGGTCCAAACCTTGACGTCAAAAAAATTTTTTTAGGTTCCCTACGTCATGGGCTATCAGAATATACCCCATGTATGTTAGCCGATTTTTTGTAGTTTTCGAGTTATGAATTTTTTAAAAAAATTTTTTTGATAAATTTTGGAATCAAGAAATTTATTGATTAAAAAAAACTATTGGGTTTTTTTAATATTTTCTTTTTGTAAAAGTATTACTACAAATAAAGCATTTACTGACAAAAAAATTGGCGTCCTCACTTTGATACAAGTAGGATAAAAAATACCAAATTCAAAATTTTACGTTAAAAATGCATCAAAATCGCGTTAATGTACGTAAATAAAAAAAATAAAACATATCCCAAGGATTTTTGGTAATGTAAAGACTGCCCTAGACCTTAAACCTTCGTAAAAGCAAAAAAAAAAGTGATACTTAATAATGAGGATTTTTCGGAGTAATCGGTCAAATAAACTTAAAAAAGCTTAAAATTTTAAAGTAGTAAAAAATGACTTGAATAACTACACAAATTGAGTTTTCGTGGTATTTTCTGTCTTTGTTTATTGATAAGAACAACACAACAGACGAAATTTGACTTTATTTTTAAATAATATGTATTGTAGCGGGGGTGCGTGCGGGGCGAAGAGTCAGAGTCACAAGTAACACGACCAGAGCGTTTAATATTGCACGTAACTTGTTTACAGTGATCTAATGACGAGTTCCCCAGCCAGTAGGTGTGAAGGGTACTGGAGCGGAAGCACGTTTCAAGTTCTTTAACTATTTATAGCGCGTAGTTCCACGAGGGAAGCAGGGGGCTATACGTAATTAAAGAATTGTCCTATGATTTGATACAAAACAAAATACAGGCGGCGAGCCTAACCAAACTTGGAAAAATCTTAATAGCGCGATGTACGATTCCCAGCGGAGCAGTACAGCGCCATCTAGTGGGAAGTTCGGTCCCTATTCTAGTAGTACCGGTATTCGCCGCTAAATGGCGCTAGTAGTAGGCGTGTTCGTAATTTGTGGTGTTACAGACTCCCCCTCGGTTCCTGAAGTCGACCCGGCGAAGAGAACCGAAGAAAAGAGAGAAGAATGTGGTCTGCCTCTTTTGCGTATTGGCCGAACCGGCTCTGGCGGTTTTGCGGTATCAGATCCTTTATAAGGTTGGAGTGCAGAGGCATGGTATACTCCGATAATGCGGGTTCGGTTCTCTAAATTGGCAATCTGGCATCGAACGCGCAGATTGAAAAGTCTGGGAACAGGTTCGCAGACTCAGGAGACAGAGTTACTTGTTGGGCCTCGATCTGGCGACACGCATCTTCAAAGAGAGCATCTTCCACTAAGTGATGCCCATCGAAAGGTACGATGTTCCTTTCATCGTAGGTTTTTCGTTTCAGAGTCATCGGTGAAGATCGGGATGGCGGCGTAGACCCCTCTGACTTGGCTTCGTTCTTCATAAGTTACGGCACCTCCACATCTAGTAGTGTCGCGAGTACGCTACGCCAAACGTTGGGCTGCCAGTTTGTAGCGGGGGTGCGTGCGGGGCGAAGAGTCAGAGTCACAGGTAACACGAACAGAGCGTTTAATATTGCACGTAACTTGTTTACAGTGATCTAATGACGAGTTCCCCAGCCAGTAGGTGTGAAGGGTACTGGAGCGGAAGCACGTTTCAAGTTCTTTAACTATTTATAGCACGTAGTTCCACGAGGGAAGCAGGGGGCTATACGTAATTAAAGAATTGTCCTATGATTTGATACAAAACAAAATACAGGCGGCGAGCCTAACCAAACTTGGAAAAATCTTAATAGCGCGATGTACGATTCCCAGCGGAGCAGTACAGCGCCATCTAGTGGGAAGTTCGGTCCCTATTCTAGTAGTACCGGTATTCGCCGCTAAATGGCGCTAGTAGTAGGCGTGTTCGTAATTTGTGGTGTTACAGTATAAATATAAATAGAATTTTTTTTTTAAGTTTATTTGACCGACTACTCCGAAAAATCCTCATTATTAAGTATCATTTTTTTTTGCTTTTACGAAGGTGTGAGGTCTAGGGCAGTCTTTACATTACCAAAAATCCTTGGGATATATTTTTTTTTATTTACATACATTAATGCTATTTTGATGCGTTCTTAGTGTAAAATTTTGAATTTGGTATTTTTTTTATCCTACTTGTATTAAAGTGAGGAAGCTATTTTTTTGTCAGTAAATGCTTAATTTGTGGTAATACTCTTACAAAAAGTAACTAGTTAAAAAACCCTATAGTTTTTTGTATCAATAAATTTCTTCACTCCAGAATTTCTCAACAAAAATATTTTCAAAAATTCATAACTCGAAAACTACAAAAAATCGGCTAACATACATGGGGTATATTCTGATAGCTCATGACGTGAGGAATCTAAAAAAAAATTTTTGACGTCAAGGTTTGGACCACCCTGTATTTTTACAAACGGCATTGTATAAGAAAGGGTGAATGTAAAAGGGAAGTCGTTGAGCGTGTGCCGTTTGGACTACAGGAACAGGAACTCTATATATGCGTCTACTCATGATCAGATCTTTTAAAGGTGACTTGTTGATATCTAAGTGAACTCTTATAATAGCGTTGAGAATAAATATTTGTCGGACACTGAGAAATCCTGTTTCTTTATATAGAAGATAAGTAGAAAATCTAAACGGTTTTTTAAGCATTACTTTAATAACCGAACGCTGGGCGCGCTCAAGTACGAGTAGGCAATAAAAACACTATCATCGAGTAAATACAATACTACGCAACAGATAACCCATTTCAATTGCTCGCCCCTTTGAAACACCTACACTAACACTCAAAGTAATTGGAAATAAATGTTTACATCAAAACACAACAAAAGTCGGTAGTTATTCACGCCTAAATTGTATGTTTTGTGTCTATGAAATTGTTTTAGATGTGGGCTTATGTGCTCTCGAAAGGGCAATCCAAAAAGGAGATATCTCTATATGTTTAGATAAAATAAATAAAGCCTTACTGAATTGAGAGGTTCGTATGACAATTATTCAAAAAGTACTTATGAGTGTGCCGTCAAACTAGATAGGTTTTGCTTCCCATGAGGATGGTTGACCCAATGACATTACTAATTCGTTCACCTCTAGACCCAATTTCAAATCTCAGTGACATAAACACAAACAGCGCAATACTCTCTTAATCTTCAAAAAGAGTTGAGCCCCGGAATGATGATGGTACTTTTGGATCTAACTTGGCTAAGAATTTTTGTAAATTGATAAAATGTAATTCCCTTATTCATAAACGTCTCCTAAGTTAATAAGCCGCTAAGTATTGTTTGTCCCTTTCGGTCTAATAGATTACTGATAAGGCCGAAAGGGACAAAACAAACAACACTTAGGAGCTTGTTAAGTTAGAAGACGTTTATGAATACGGGGCTATATCCAAACGAGTACCTTTAACTTATTAACTACTCTGAACGCAGTCTCAGAGACACGAGTAGCGTGAACTCTCTCGGAAAAAGCATTCCATTAGTGCAGATCTCAAAGGTAAGAGCTGGGCCGAAAACCGGAAGACCTGGCCTGGGGCAGTCCGTGGGTTACATCGGGTTAAAGTTATTCTGACTTTCATTAACAGTTATTAGTCAATAAATTATCTGCATATTTTTACCTCCGGACGCAGACTAAATGACACAAAAGCATGACCTCCCTCGGAAACATCTTCCCATCAGAAAACATCTTAAAAACGATTCTCCAGCTTGTGCCGTATTCATTCCTCACCCTATTGATATTACTAGTTGCTACATTTACCTCCGGACGCAGTCTCAATGACACAAACAGCGTGACCTCCCTTGGAAACGACTTTCATTTGGGGAAAAGCTCCGAGGAAGCTATCCAGATGTACAATTTGAAGACGAAGTCCACGACGAAACTTTAGCGGGCTATTACCATAATATTATTACCTTAGTCATATTATAAAGCGCTTAATCTTCTTACCTCAGGTCGAAGCCTCAGTGACACAAGCAGCGTGAACTCCCTTGGAAAAGTCTTCCCATTGGGGAAGAGTTCTGAAGAAGCTATCCAGATAATTAGAGTCAGGCCGCCGGCTGAAGCCATAGGGGTAACTTACGATGATGGATCTTAAGCCTAGGTCATGATCTTTATTTATTAATATTACAAACGGCTTAAAATTACGAAAAGCTACATCTGCTTACCTCTGGACGCAGCCTGAGTTACACAAACAGCGTGACCTCCCTTGGAAACGACTTTCATTTGGGGAAAAGCTCCGAGGAAGCTATCCAGATGTACAATTTGAAGACGAAGTCCACGACGAAACTTTAGCGGGCTATTACCATAATATTATTACCTTAGTCATATTATAAAGCGCTTAATCTTCTTACCTCAGGTCGAAGCCTCAGTGACACAAGCAGCGTGAACTCCCTTGGAAAAGTCTTCCCATTGGGGAAGAGTTCTGAAGAAGCTATCCAGATAATTAGAGTCAGGCCGCCGGCTGAAGCCATAGGGGTAACTTACGATGATGGATCTTAAGCCTAGGTCATGATCTTTATTTATTAATATTACAAACGGCTTAAAATTACGAAAAGCTACATCTGCTTACCTCTGGACGCAGCCTGAGTTACACAAACAGCGTGAATCCCCTTGGAAACGTCCTTCCATTTGGAAAGAGTTCTAAAGAAGCTATCCAGATGTAAGAATTGGGCCGCAGACTGAACGCGAAGTTCACGACGTAACCTTAGCCTGAACTACCTTAGTGATAATAAATATTATAAAAAGCTTAATCTCGTTACCTCAGGTCGAAGCCTCAGTGACACAAACAGCGTGAACTCCCTTGGAAAGGTCTTCCCATTGGGGAAGAGTTCTGAAGAAGCTATCCAGATGTAAGAGTTGGGCCGCAGACTGAACGCATGGGGGCGGTCGGCGACGGAGCCCCAGCGCGCCTGGGCTGGGTGGAAGTTGCGGCGGGCGCCCGGCGCCAGCGGGTTTATTGTGCCTGGTGAAGAATCAGATTGTTATTTTAGAATTATAATATGAGGAATGTAACGTTCTCCAGAATAGCGGCCGACGCAGATTGTCATTTGTTTGTTTGACAGATTTAAAATATGCTGAGAAACTAGCCATGTATACCTTTTTAATAAACACGAACTAATTAATTTGTGTGGTTTTATTAGATACACAACATATATTATAATAACTATCTTCTATCTAAAATTAGCAAGGATAGCTGAGCGCTTGAGTTGAGTTTAATTTTCTACCGGATATCTAAAAAAAAAAACTGATTTAAAACCATGCACGTATTGTTCATAATTGTCATAAGTAAACCCATATCAAACGCACGTGTCTAATGAAGAATATTATTAAATGAACCGAAAACATTCGTTCAATATCGCAATCATTGACCCGGTTAAATGACTGTGAATGATGTTCTAAATTTACTTCAATAATTACCATCGACAGGCCATGTCTAATTAATAATTAATTCAGAAACATGCATTCACAAAATTAACTGTAATTAATGCTAAACAGTTGGTAAAATTGACATTATTTCTGTGAAAACTTTTAGGTTTGACAAAATTAAATATGACTACAGTTCTAATAACTGAATACGAGTAAGTTCAATTTTGTGAACATTTTCATTTATATCGTAATTGTTTATATTCAATTTATATTTAATAATTGATAGTGGTTTTATGTATTACTGTAAGTCCAAGTTATTAAATATGGTTTTAGTTATTAAATTCTACTTAACTACTTGTACTATTACTGCAATTAATATTTGAAGTAACAATTACTAAATACTTTAAATCAATTTAAATTTACGTCGTTTTCAAACAGAACTCCGTAGCTACTTTGAGTGAAGCTGGACTTTCCGAATTCGAATCTTGGTGACCATGTCTCTTTGTGTATGTATTTATCAAAAAGGTATTTTTCACTTCTCATGCTCAAAAAGTGCACCTTTATGTCGTGCGTAGACGACATAAAATCGCATTTCATGTTCTAGAGCATAAAAGTAAAATTGTTTTATAAGGTGAAGATGGGCTTAAGGTAATCGGTCCCATCAGCCAAACAGTTAAAACATATTGCACAATTTTATTAAGCAATAAAATAGTATAAATGACTAAATTAGTTAAATATATATATTACAATATTAGAATTCTGTATTTTCTCTCATTAAATTTAGTAAATTACATAAAATAGAATGTCGCCTGTTTGACTTGACAAAAAATCGAGCATCTGAAGCTCTGATCACAGGTTGAAAATTAAAAAAAATAATTAAAAAATGAGTTGGCGGGTCTTCTTTCGCTGTACGACATCTTGGTTGTGTAAATTGCAGTGAAAAATGTTACTTTCTTCGCAAACGAAGTGAAAAGCAGAGTGTACAACACGGTCATAAATGTCCATTTTTATCCTCGTCTACTATTTTGCCTCGAAATATTGCCTCGGGTAAAAATGGGTCACTTTATGCACTTGTTGTACAATCTACTATTATCCTCACTCATAGTTGTTTTTTTATGTATGTAAGTAGCCACCACAAGGTGGCGGCAATAAGAATACATTGGTCACCACCCCAACTCTTCCCGCGGGTGTCGTAAGAGCCGACTAAGAGATTGAAGTGTCACTGACAATTCTTTAACAGAAGATTTATGGTGGGCAGCAGCGTCATCATAGTGGACACATTACTGCGATCGCCAACCCGCTTGCCCAGCGTGATGATTATGGGCATTTATTTCCTAATGCGTTTATACACATAGTAATAGGAGATGCTGATAATATACAATATCAGAGCAAAATACATCCAAAGCTGGCACGAATAGATCGAGTAAGTGGTAGAAGGTATCTGGGATGTGTGAATGTCAATATACTCATAGCAGTACAAACAGGTTGTGACCGCTCTCAGACGGGAGAATACGCTCGATGGGTGGACAATATTCGAAAGCGTGTGGGTCACTTTTGGATGAGGTTAGCTCAGGATCGGGACCAGTGGCGTACAGGAAGAGAGGCCTATCCTCAGCAGTGTGCGATAAACGGCTGAAAATGATGATGTTGGTAGTAGGGCTGCCTCGACAGCACGTTATAATTCACTCATGTTTTTAATTACATATTTTATTTTGTTTTTGGCTTTGTAAATGCCCAGTTTTCTTTTATAAACCTATTTGCAAAGTGGTATTGCTGACCATTTATTTATGGGACCCCTAAATACCGTACAGTAGCTTTCTCGCTCTGGCACTCTTTCTAATTAGTACCTTAGTAGTGCGATTGTGTTTCATTCGCAATTGAGCTTTAGCAATTGTCATCTTGGCTCACCCAGCTCAGGAAACTTTATATAAACAAGACTCACGCTCGCCAATTGATACGATAGTGTTCACTGCTCGTCAATGTTTTCCAAGACAAAGAGGAGACTAGTAAGATAACATTTATTTAATACATCGTGAGTTGGTTGAACGCGCAATGTAAATAGTAGGTACATCGACATTGAGTCGATTCTCAAAACATTGCTTGCTATTAGTAATGGTATGGTTCATAACTACACTCCCTGTCTATCTGCTTGGAGAGAGTACAATTTCAGGTTTAAAGTTTCACTACAAACTAATTAAAAAAAAACCGGCAAGCGCGAGTCGGACTCGCGCGCGAAGGGTTCCGTACCATTATCAATTTATTATTAAAAAAATACAGTTAAATCAACCTACCTCAAAAACTGTAGGAGATAATTTAATTAAACCAAAAATCGTTGATAGAGTTTATTAATGTGCATAACATATATTTTTTTTTAGAATTTTATATCGCCTAGTTTAAAAAATAGAGGGTTGGGGACACATTTTTCAGATTTTGAGATCTGATATCTCGAAAACGATTTACTTAAATAAGAATGAAATTTATAAACCTTAATATCATTTTCAAAGACCTTTACATTAATACCCCACACGCTTATATACAACTAAAAAAAATTCTATCCCTCAGTTACATGTATGGAGGGCCCCCACCCAATGGTTTTTTTTTTTACAATTTAGTATCATAATCCTGTAGCGGTTCATACAACATATAGCCTTACCAAATTTCGCTACTGTAGCATTTATAGTTTCCGAGTAAATCGGCTGTGACAGACGGACAGACGGACATGACGAATCTGTAAGGGTTCCGTTTTTGCCATTTTGGCTACGGAGCCCTAAAAAAGGAGATTCTCAATTCGATTTTTTTTTTGTCAACTCAATATTTCCGAGAATCATGAACAGATTTTCATTGTTTCAATCAATTGGGTATAACCTCGAGATAGTTTCGTTGGCAACTAGTTGATTTTTAAATTTTGTGATTATTTCTGAACTCCATATTTTATGGAGCTGTCAACTTTGCATTTTTCTTCGTGGGCCCCTAATTTACACCTTCATCATAGGAAGGGTCCACGGAAAGAACATGTCTAGTCAAATCAAATTACAGAAGGAAAAACCACCTTACTTTTAACAGAAAAAGGTGTGAATTTGCCCTGATTTTTTAAGTACTGGACATTTTTTTACGTGGACCCTTAATTTTTTCCTTATCTCTGTTCCAATAACAGTCTTCTTTTTTTAATGGTTCTTGTGAGCCGAAAACAGAATAGGTTACCATATAAAAATAAATGTTATTATAAGATCCTAAAACGGAAACCCGTAATTTTTACGCGCCACACTTATTATTCCGTATTCCATGGACTAAGTATTGCTATATACCCGCTTTATATAATATTTACAGTCAAAATACTAAGGCAGGTAAATAAAACTAAACGTAACTATCAACCTGCCCTAAATATTAAACAAGCTCCTATTATGGCATTGTACATATCGCAATGCCAATACGTCCATAGAAGTCCCCAGTTCTCTGAAATTATCTACGTAACGCCAATGCTTCTTCATACTTTTCTCAACTAGTAAACAAGTTTTTCCACTTTTTGGCTACCACTAGATTTGTCAAGACCGTGCACGCGGGCAGTACTTATGACTCTAAATTTCATCGAAGTTAGCTCTTTAATATTGCACATAAAAACGCTTTATTATCAACTACACAGCTGTTTACAGCAGGAAATTAGCACTTTGAGAGTAGACATTGCAACCTAAATAAAATAAGTAAGAATGAATAGTCTTTACGTTCAAGGACAGTTTGACTGAAGATAAAACTTGATTGGAAAATAATGTAGTCAGCACTTCGGAACGAGTACATCCGTGGCAGCCTCGGAGTCCGTGACGTAGCGGAGAAGCTTCAAGAATGCCGTCTTCGGTGGTTTGGTCACGTTTGTCGTAGGCCACCTGGCTACGTAGGAAACATATGCCTTAACCTAGCTTTTGACGGCCCCCGACCCCGCGGCAGACCAAAGAAGCGATGGCTAGATGTCGTGAAGGCTGACATCAGTGTGAATGGGCTTACAGTAGAAGATGCCCAGGATCGCGCATAGTCGAGGAAATGTAGCTTGAAAGCGGATCCTGGCAAAGGCCGGGATAACGCTAGGTAGTAAGAAGAAGAGCACTACTACTTATGACAAGGCAGTATGGTTTAATGCTTTCGCCTGTCACTAAAGAATAAAAAAAAAATCAAGGACAGCTTGGTCCCACTTACCCTCACAATCGAAAGAGTTGCAGACACGGCCCTGCTCTCCGAAACCTTCGCAGGTAGACCGAGAGCAGTATCTCCTTCGAACCTGCATACCACCCCCGCAGGTCTTGCTGCATGCCCCCCATTCCCCCCACCCTGCCCAACCTGAAACAAAACATTGTTTTTGAGAGTACATTACGATGCAACGAGTTGGAGGTTCCGGATTCGAATCCCGGCGGGGACATTATATTTATGTATTTATTTATCTATTATATATATATCGTCGCTTCGTACCCACATCACAAGCTTTAATTGAGCTTGCCGTGGGACTAAGTCGATTTGTGTAAGATGTCCCAAGATATATTTTTTATTTATATTTTTTTTATACAAGTTCGAAAAGAGTGGGGACAAATTAAAGCACGACCGAAGGACGTACACATCTACTGAAAAACGTCGTACGATGCACGTGCGAAAATAAAATTCGTAACTCGATTCGATTTAAAGCACTCTCTTCGGTCGTGTTTTGATTTATCTTCACTCGTTTCGAACTTAATTTTTTCGGACTTATATCGTAATGCACTATTTTAGTACAGATGGCGCTATTCATTCTTATTCATTACATTCTAGTGCGAGAAGTGGTTCGTATTACGTCAGGTCGAAATCTTCGGAGGGCCATATGTAGTACCTACTGAAAAACGTCGTACTATACACGTGCGAAAACGAAAGTTGTACCTAACTAGTGTCGTGTCGATTTAAAGCTTCTTTTTTTTCGCACTTGTATCGTAATATAATATTATAAAACCTTGTACCTATCCTATGTAATAGTACGCTATTTTGATAGGTACAAGGTTTTATCAGCGACCGTACGTATCATCTTTACGAAATTTTCAACCGACACGATTTTTGTGGTCGTCATTGTTCACAATAATATGAACATGACTCTACATTTGATTGAATGAATAATCAGTTACTAATTTTCAGAAAAATTACGTATTTTGATACTAAATACGAAAACCTGTGTAAAAAATGACTTGTTTTTTATATCCACGGAGTTATCTGACGATAAAATTAGATGTTTTTTGGAAGCGATGGTAGAATCAGGGGGATTCCAACACAATTGGATATTGAATTGGATTCCACGTATCTTGTATTCTGAAATTCTATTTTAAATCAGCTTGTTTGCAGTATTTTCTATGAAAAATTAAACCTGATCCACATTCATTCACTGTATTAAATTATCACTTCTTCAAACGACTTCGTTAACGATGAACATCGTATCACAATATCTGATTTTGTGCGTATATAAGTTCCTTTTGGATCGTTAACGTAAATCATTATGATATGGATCATAATGCTACGTTAAATGTACTGCGTGTATTATAACAATACGTCAATGATTACTTGAACCTCGGAATGTTTTGAAGGTTACAATAATTTCACCGCAATTATGAAGTTTGAATGCTACTTGATTGGTTTATTATCATAATGAACCTTAGGTTATTATTAGTATTATGTTGTTTAAATTGAAATTTGTTGGGGTTTCATAGTATAATAACCTCTGTGTACAAGTTTTATTAGTTTACCTGAAACTTAGTATTTAATTATTTCAGCGAATTGCTTTCTAAATTCCAATCGAAGAGAAAGTAATTTAGAATATTTTACCGATTCTACATCAAAGTCTAAAATATGTACTGCATTAACATTTAACATTAATTCATTATAGTGAAAATATTCTAATATTGAAACAGATAATTACTAACGACACTGTAAAGGATTGCTATGGTATACATTGCATCATAATTTTATGTTTTAGGTAGTAAAACTACTCATAAGGGTTTTATGTTAGAAACAAAATTTGCGATACCTAAATTATTATCATGAACTGCAAATAACAGCGCTAATAAACTAGAACATAATGAAAGCATCTGCTTTGGGACGCCACGTGTGTGAGCACTTTCGCTGCGTCACATCTACGCAGAACAGTGCGAACCGCTGGTGCCCCTGTCGAGCTTGCCGCGTTTAAAAATCGACAAAAATATATGACATTGTGCAATAGTTACTTTTTTGTGCCTCTTTCATTTGAAACAACTAGATGCTGGGGATCTGAAGCAATTTCGTTCATTCGCGAAGTTGGACGTCGTATAAAGCCGCGTTTATATTTGTCTGTTGTGTTGTGTTGTGACGCATCAGAACGGTATCGGTTTCAACTATTTAATATCGTTGCATTCACATTTATCTGATGCGCTGTGTTGTGACGGCGTGTGTTGTGTCGCGTCACAAGCGATCCCGGTCCGCGTCAGACCGGGTGAGGTACGGGGGGCGGGGAAGCGACACGGCACAGCAGTGTGAACGGGCCAGTGTCGTGTCGTGATGCTAATGCACAATTTTCTGAGGAAAATAATTCATATTTATCAAAATAAAAACCTTACCTTAAACATACACCAAGTCTTTCTTTTGTACCAATAGGCTTGAGAAATTTAGTCTGTATTTTTTGATGTCTTCTGCAATCAAACTATGATTTTTTTCAGACTGTGCCTTCAACGTTCTAAAATACTGACGAAATTTTTCAGGATCACTCTCAAGCTCCTTTACGAGACAATGAAACTCGCCTTTAGTTTCTCTTTTTCTATTTACTGAATGAATCCAGTACCCCCTTTTCTTTCTTTCTTTTGTAAGAAGCCTAGCCACCGCCAATAAATGCAATTCATCTTCAGAATCGGTATCTGAATCGGATGATTCTTGAAAGAACATTGCGAACGTATGAGCTATCCGAGTGCTGAGAACGAACTGATATATAATTGCGTCAGAATGCGTCATAGCACGTCATATAAATGTGAACGGTAGCCATCACGACAGAGAGCATCATAACACGACACGACAGACAAATGTGAACTTAGCTTAAGGGAGAGGGGATCTGACGCCCGCGCGGGGGTGTACCTGGTGCAAAGGTTATCCATCGCCATTCAACGTGGTAACGCGGCTAGTGTGATGGGCACCTTCGCTCCAGGTACAACTTGTGGCAGATTTTTCGATTAAGTTAAGTTAAGTTTGTTTTATTCACTATATTTAATTAGTTTTATATTATAGATATCTTCCATAGTTTCAAGTGATTTATTTTTATAAGTATGTTATGTTAACGTTAGATTTTGTATTATTTAGGTATTTTTTTAATTAACTTAATGGTTTTAATGTACCTACTTTACTCAAATGAAAGCAATATTATTGTAAGCAGAAATTCAATGCCGTTAATACTCAAAATAGACGTAGTCTAACCGAAATAATTTAGTATTGTTTATCTCAAGTCTAAAGCAAACACGGCCAACTTTGAATATCGTATCAGAAAATCAATCACGACTGTTTTAGCTTATAGGACAGAGTGTTCTCAACCTTTGTTGCTTCAATCAGACGCGTGTCCATATCTGTACGAGTAACACTAAATATATACTGTGCTGGAAAGTGCAGGCATTTGGCAGCAAAGCACGCCGTCAATATTTCAGTGCCTTCACTTTCCAAACAAACTTTGTCTGTCTACTTTATTATAACAAAACAAAATTGTTCTTGTTAGCGTAAATATGTAATTATCCGTAAAAAAAGTTGATTACTAACGCCACTTTACTCAGGAATAGTTTTTAATAACTCTAATTAAAAATTGGAATAACGTAAAAGACACCTAGGTAACTGTTACTTTTGTGACAGCTTGAAAATAGTAATGGGGCTCTTCAAAAACACATTTCATGGTTTAGATGCTTAAACGGTTGGCAACGCGTATGATAAATCTCATAGAGCTTGGCGTTCATAGATTACGATAGCTGCATACCATTAAGCGGGCCGTATGCTTTGTCCTGTGGTACAAAATATGGATTGGGTCTTTGACGAGCATTGGTATGATTGCAACGGAGAGACTTGGATGGTCTATGCAAGCCATTTCAATTGTAATTAGGTTCTAAATCCTTTGATCGTGACTCTGACATTTTTACATTTATGCTTTGTTAACCACATTATCACATTCGTC
Organism: Thaumatotibia leucotreta; assembly: GCA_025490895.1. NCBI lineage: Eukaryota > Metazoa > Arthropoda > Insecta > Lepidoptera > Tortricidae > Thaumatotibia > Thaumatotibia leucotreta. Next base: position 52,468 of record JALPQI010000892.1, on the reverse strand, counting down.
CATGGCAAAAAGGCCACGAGGACAAATAGTTTCTGTAACCCTCCGTCGTTAAAAATACACCGCCTTACACGTGTTTCTTTACCAAGAAAATGTAAAGAAACACGTGTAAGGCAAAACAAATCTGAATAAATTCGCAATATTCAGTGTTATCTCAAGCTAATTTCGGATTAAAATCGTTTACTGAACATTTATTCCAAAGCGGCATACTGTCCTAAACGAGAACCAGTGTAATGTGACTCCAATTTCAAAGGTGGTTCAACTTGAAAAGGTGTCTACTATGTTACGCCTGCAATGTGCCAAGCGAGTAGCGTTTTGCGAATTCGGTACTAGAGGATAATCCGACATGTCCTATGGGACTCGTAAGTCGCGACTCAATGGAGTTGAGCACATCTGCTCCTGTGAAGTTCTTGGCTTTCGAAAGCGGAAATTTCGATAGGTCCGTTTTACCAACAGAGTCGTTATCGTAACGGGTCATACGTCTCGGAATCTACATTTTTGCACTTGACTATTTTTTATGAACAGTCAAGTGCAAAAATGTATCGAAAAATATCCTCTCATAAAAATATGTTTTGACGTTCTTATTACACAGAATCGAAGTGCACTGGAACATAGTTTTGAGCATTTTTATATACACCTTATTTTGCCTTTGACTGTTCTTTTTTCAAATGACGGAGCTGGCTGAAACTTGAAGAATCTCCCCTATTCCACATATCCCTACTGGCTCAACAAAATATTCTTTAGCCACTCACTTGCTTCATGTAGCTTTTGTTACATGTCATCACTCTTATTTTACATAGACATTGAATCTATCGCAAAAATCAAAGCAAGTGAGTGGTTCTAAATAAAAACATGCTTGTAACATAAATATTTCGAAAAATGATGACGATTCAAAATTCTTAAATACCGATAGGGATATAAAATAATTCTTTTTATTCTGGCAAAAACGGGGAGCATCGTTTTGGTTCAGTAAATTTTTTTTTTATGGAAATTTAATGATAAAGGTATGTTATTTGGTTTAAACTTTTGTTTAACAGCTTAGAACCAAAATATACATTTATTCACTACACATATACTTCTAAAACTACGAAAAATCTAATAACTACGCACCATAAATACTGACTGACTGTGTTAACCCTAGTATTTATACAGTACATAAATGCTTACAAGGTTCGTTAACCTCTCGTGTGCAGGAAATATTTTTTGTAATAGGTTTTCCTTACGTAGATTCACGTTAAGGCATACGAGGACTTAAAATGCCTCAAATTATTATTTGCAAATTTTAAACTCAATTTAAAGTGTTTCCCTTTGGTATTGATAACCTAAAGATGGATTAACTGATTTCAATATACATTTTCACAATTTCATACGTTTCCAGATCTATATCAATCGTGTGTACCTGAAAACGGGTTGATAAGTAATAACTATACCTTCTCGAACCAGAAATAAAACATTCTGTTGAATTAAATTACATTTCAGAGCACGTTAAATGTCGCTGCAGAATTGAAGTGAACGCTATTCAACGTTTGGCTTAGCTCAGATTCCGCTGTGTTGGTGACATGGCAATGTGAACAGAGTATTATACAATACACCGAATTCTGGGGCAAATTGGATCGTCTTTAGAAATTGAAACTGGGCTCAGCTATATTGCAATTTGCAGGTACGTTTACCCAAATACTATCATATGAATTTATTAGTTTTCATTTGTGTGTACATACAAAGAATACAATTCCTAGGTAGACATACGTACCTAGACAACTGACCAAAATAGAAGTAATGTAATATTATTATGGTGTTTTTTTTTCTTCAACTTGCATCCTATTGTACATCTCGGTTTTGCCTTCTCACATCGACAAGAATGGAGACAATCTCTTTCCCATGTTTTGTCCCATCATTATTATTATAAAAAAAATCTTATATCACCATTCTTGTGGGCCTAGAGTCGTGGCACTCAATAGTAAAAAAAAATGTGACAAAGACCATATCGCATATTTTAGACGTTGTCGAATGAAAGGTTTTTTTTTATATAATTATATTTATTTTCAAAACTACAATTTATGTACATAGATTAAATCTAACTAATCTACTTAACCTAACCTATATCTAAGATTGGCCCTTGTGGCATTGTACCGAGGATGCTGGCGGCATTTCCTCACTGTATCGCAATACTGATGCATTGTGCGAGGAAGTCGCCAGCTCTTCGGTCTTTAGTTACATCAACCAGGCGTTTCGCGATCTCAGCAAACAATTTGCGTGCGCTGGAGCCCCAAGAAAAGGTTAATTAAAATTGTAAGAAAAAAGTATTTACGAGTAAATAGAGTATTACACTGCAATTATATTGCATGCCGGTCTTATACGCATTGACCACGTGCAGATATGTTGTCAGACAGAAATTTCAAGTCCTGAAACATTTGCTACAATATCTACAATACTACAATATCTCTAGTAGCAGCCAGATAGTATAACAAATTGAAGAATAAGTTATTTCATATCGGTTTTAGATAAGGAATTCATACTCGTTTGTGGATGATTTGAATTTAAAGAAGATCGAGTGGGTGGAATACAATGTATTTGGAATAAACTGAGCAGTATGTTTAAAGGAATGACTCAGATTAGAACGGAACGGATCCGATGTGTTAAGAGATTTCGCAGTCCCGCAGTTTAGAGACGAGATTAATTTATATTTTCTCAAACTTGCAATGAAATGTTGGCATTATGTACGTCAAGTAAACCAGGAAGTGCCATCTCGTTGGTTCGATGATTGAACTTGATATGTAAAGGCATTTCATAACTACTTTGCAGTCTTAGGACTACAAAGTACCGGAAGGAACTTGCTTTAAAAAGTTGAATACCGGAAGTAAAAAAAAAGAACCAATGTCAATGTCACCGGGTAAAAGATTATCTCAAATAGTAAAAAAAAGACGTATTAAGTTAGTTTTTTTTTTTACTATTTTGTAGATTCGTGTCGTTTTTTGACTTAGTTATTTGTTTGTGTACTGTGAAAATCACTTTCGATTTTTTATTTCATTGCAAGTTTAAGAAAAGCACTATACAAATCTCGGCGAGAAACAAAGTTACAGGCCGCGTATCTCTATCGAACTACATGGCCCGGAACCTTTCGTTTCCCGTCCTCTATAGTAATGTACTATTTAACACCAAATTGAAACGCGTAAACTTACGTTGGATATTGTAGGTAGGTACTGAAGTTTCAGGTATGACGTTACACCCGTAGTCGCAAACAGATTTACAGACGTGGTAATTTCCATGGAAAAAGATTAGCGGATTCTAGCGCGAGCCATCTTTAAACCAGAAATAAATATACGGGACTTATATCATGGCCGTGTGGTGACGGCAGTAAGACTACATTTGTTACCACCGCAACTCCTCCTGCGGGTGTCGTAAGAGTCGACTAAGGGATTGACGTGTTACTAACCATTATTTAATAAAAGATTGATGATGGGCAGTAGCGTGATCATAGTGGACACATTACTGCGATCGCCAATCCGCTTGCCCAGGGTGGCGATTATGGGCATTTACCTCCTAATGCGTTTATACGCATAGTTAATAGGAGAGGCCTACGTCCAACAGTGGAGTAACATAGGCTGATGATGTGATGATGTAGGTACAAGTATATCATGGGGTGTTCTTTTACAAATCGACCTAGTCCTATTGTACGTTCAATCACGGCTTATGAATGTTACGGGTACAGTCGCCATCAGTTATATCGGAGGGGCCATGGTGTTTAAAAATATCTAAACATGCACTCTATGCCATGACAATAGAGGCTTGCGCAGATATTTATGACCACTCTGACCCCTCCGATGTATCTGATAACGACTGTACTAAGCGACTATATTGAGAAGTATTAGGTAGGTATTCTATCTAAAATACAGTACAGCACATAGCTTTTAAATAGTCATCGTCGAATTTCATATGTTTCGCACTTCTGTCGTAAAGTGAAAAACATGAAATTCGAAACGAGTGGCGATGTTTTAAAACTCGACCGAAGGGAATGTTTAAAATTGACACGAGTTTTGCACGTGTCTCGTATGACGGTTTTTAATACAGATGGCCCTCCGAAGTTTTGGACCTGACGTAAAATGAGCCACTTTTCGACCTAGCGCGTAAAAAAGGCACCATCTGTACTAAAAAAAAGTTTTATTACTAAACAAAACTTATGTTAAGATGGGGACTATTATGAAACTTATTTATAACATCGAGACTTCGTACATTCAAATAAAATAAACTGCAAAAACACAATGAAAACCCAATGAATCTCCAATGGGTTGTTTCTAAAAATGATCATCCAAAAAATGTTAACTTGGTCCCCAAAGAAAACACGGGACGGGATAAAATTGCTTTAAGTCTCATACCATATTTAATTTCGGTGTGATAGGATTACTTCGCGGACGCCAGAGGGTCGGGTAATTTTAGCAAATTTCGTTGGCAAACGAGTAACTAATTAAGCTGCTGGGAGATAAAATATGATTATCTACATTAATATTATTAATTCTACCGCAAATACTAAACTTATGCTATCGTATAAAATACTATACGTAGGTACTATATTTTTTCAACTAAACTTCTCAACCAGGTGCGACCTCCAAACTTGATTAAAAAAATTAGGTCAATTTTGTTTTGTCTACCTTCCTCCATTTTCTTTCCCCGTATTGTAAATATTTTGCTATTCTACAAATTTTATATTCATAGTCAATAAAATATAAACTTTTACAGGCCCGGCCCGAGAAATGGAGGATACAATTTTGTATTTAAATAATTCAAATAGGTGAACTCTTTCCGTCGTAAAGTTGCTGCCACTGGAAGCTTTTGGCGTATTCTGAATACTTGCAGAATAACCCTGCTTGTATTTTTTTTAATATTATGCTATAACACTTGCAAGGATTTTGTTTCAATTCCGACTAAAAGCAGTATTGTGGCAGCATGTCATGCAAGCAGCTTTTGATAATATAACTTTCACAGTTCATAATGTAAGGTAATGTAAACACAACTTGTATTAGTAGGGTGAATATCTGAGCGTTTCAACCGCCTAATTTCGGTGGCATCATTTTTGCCTAAGTTTCTATTCGTAACAATGTGCTACTTTGTCATTTTTTTTTTTTTTTTTTTATACCACGTCGGTGGCAAACAAGCATACGGCCCGCCTGATGGAAAGCAGTCACCGTAGCCTATGGGCGCCTGCAACCTCAGGGTGTCACATGCGCGTTGCCGACCCAATAAAAATAACGTTGGCACAACAAAGTGGCTCCACTCCACCTGATCGTAAGTGAAAAGTAGAACCCAAATCGCGGCGGCAACGAACAGGAGACAATCAGTAACCTGTTAGTTGCCACCGCCTTGCTGGCCCGCTAGATGCTGGTAAATACACCGGCTGACCCCGAAACACGGCAAACACGAAGGTAAGTCATTTCACGGGCGTTTACACCGAATGTACGGTGGTAGCCAACCAGGCGGGTACTAGTAAAAATACCCTACCACCGGCTGAGAAGCTGGTTACTCAGTATTTCCCTTAGTCGACTCCTACGACACCCACGGGAAGAGAGGGGCGGTGATTTTTGTATTCTTACTCCGTCACCGCACGGAGACACGGTAAATTCATTTCACGGTTCATTTGAAGGAGGCACGGTACCTTATACAAATGACGAAGTATAACATTGAGACGTTCAGCAGTGTTATTCACTAAAGAAACCGCCTTGCTGTCAGCGCTGTGTCAGTGCTGCGGCAGCGTCGAGCCTAAAAATGGTATTCACTAATGTACTTTAAACGACACTAGTGCTCGGCGACGAATGCGGCGTGAGCTGGAACTACATTACGTCGAAAGTTTGACGTTTAATGTATGAACTTCGTATTCTCTAACGAAAAACAGCGACGAATTCGCCCACAAGCTCGCTCACAGCCTCGATTCCTAATGTCAAATCAAACAGCTAGGATTTTAGACAAGGCTGTCTCGACATCGAGCTCGTTGACGAACGCAGCGTCGAATGTGTCAATAAGAGAATAGCATAGCAGAAACTGCGGTAAAAATGATGCCACCAAAATTAGGCGGTTGAAACGCTCAGATATTCACCCAGTAAGAGTATTATTATAATAAAAACCGGCCAAGTGCGAGTCGGACTCGCGCGCGAAGGGTTCCGTACCAACACCAATTTATTATTAAAAAAATACAGTTAAATCAACCTACCTCAAAAACTATAGGAGATAATTTTAATCAAATCAAAAATCGTTGATAGAGGTTTATTAATGTGCATAACATAATTATATGTATATATATTTTTAATTTTATATCGCGTAGTTAAAAAAATAGAGACACATTTTTCAGACTTTGAGAGCTGATATCTCGAAAATGATTTGCTTAAATAAAAATGAGATTTATAAACCTTCATATCATTTTCAAAGACCTTTCTATTAATACCCCACACGCTTATACACAACTAAAAAAAAATTACTATCCCTCAGTTACATGTATGGAAGGCCCCCACACCAATGGTTTTTTTTTTAATTTAGTATCATAATCCTGTAGCGGTTTATACAACACATATCCTTACCAAATTTCGTTACTGTAGCATTTATAATTTCCGAATAAATCGGCTGTGACAGACGGACATGACGAATCTATAAAGGTTCCGTTTCTGCCATTTTGGCTACGGAACCCTAATAACGAATAAAGCTGTTTGAAAAATGTTGTTCATTAGTACTTAACTGAAAATACGTGATTTCAATGGAGTATATATTTTAGTGCCGATCTGCTAATATATATCTCACAATGGTATAATTATTTTTACCGTTATACCTATAGAACTAACTATATTACGAGTATATAAGTAAAGAATGTTTTACTTTGTCAGATCTTCCGTAAGACCTGGATACAGCCAGGATTTCTTACGTAAGTTACAGGGACGGAGCTATACTAAAGCGAATGGGACAGTGATATTCACCTCTCATTCCTTACTATAGCTCCGTCCCTACAACTTACGTAAGAGCTCACAGGTAGAAACCCTGCCCGAGGTAAGCGGTTGGAATATCTCAGTAATTCTCGAGAGCAAAATACAAGTCCCCGGTAACGCTAGCTGCATTTTTACGTTTATCGCACCATTCCGGATTTATACGTTGTCGACAGGCATTATAAGAATAAATAACTTTGGAATAAAACTATGAAAACGGATAAACTCAGGGTTCGTGGTCTGCGGATGACCCCTGTAAAGTGTTTGAAACGTCGGAATGAAGTTAAAATTAGTTAATACACGCGAGTTTATCCGTTTTCATAGTATTATTTCATGAGTAATCCTCGCGGTAGCCGAAGAAAATATTAAATAACTTTGGGTTTATTAAATATAAACCAAAGTGAGAACAAGGAACCCAATTTAATATATTAATTTTGAAGAACTGAATTATTTCACCCTTCTGAGTTATCGAGTTGGCAGAACAAAAACATATTTATAAACAAATAAATATCTTGGGACAGCACAAATCAAGCTAGTCCCACGGTAAGCTTAATTAAGGCTTGTGATGTGGGAACCGAGCGACGATATAATATATTATAATAGATTCTTAAATACGTAGGCAGCGATGCCCAGGGAACAAATAATGCCCTCGCCGAGATTCGAACCCGAAACCTCCAGCTTCGTATGCAGGGTCACTACCAACTAAACTACGGAGGCTGATTGTTAATCGAGTTGATAGAATAATAAATAAACTAAAATAAATGTGATACTTAATAGCTAGTGGCTACGATTAGAATGTGACTTGTTTGCATTTTTACATAGGTACTAAAATCATTTTGTAAAATGGAACGGAACGACGATCCCTCCTGCTACCGACTGACTCTACCAACAACAATTACGATGAACTTTCTGTATCCAACATAAAAAACGTACATGGGAAATTGCCTTTTCCATACTATTGAACACTAACTGATCCCTCACTTTGTATGAGAGGTTAAATTTTTAAAAGATATTTCGATGTCGGTAGTTCGTGAAATATTATTTGACCGACTGTTATCTCACTTATGTTAATGACCTTTTGTTTTGCGTTAACACTTACTAAACAATCAGCAGTCGAGCACTTTTATATTGTTAATGACGCAAAACAAAAGGTCGTTAGTAAGATAAGAGACTGTCAAGTAATATGTCCTGAATTATATTATACTGAAAGTTCATCGTAATGGTTAGTAGATTAGGTCGATAGCGGGAAGAATCGTCGTTCCGTTTCATTTTACAAAATGATTTTAGTACCTATGTAAAAATGTAAACAAGTCACATTCTAATCGTAGCCACTAATAGCTATTAAGTATCACATTTATGTTAGTTTATTTATTATTCTGTCAACTCTATTAATAATAAGCCTTCGTAGTTTAGTTGGTAGTGACCCTGCATACGAAACTGGAGGTTTCGGGTTGAATCCGTTCCACCCTGTATAGAAATAGCAAAATACTATTACGCTAACTCAAAATAACCCATCTATCCTAGTATCTCTATGAGAGGGTGCGGCCTATTGTGTAAGCAAAGGTGTAGGTATATCAATTCAAACTTTCGCAATTTATACGGGCGTAACTTTATGCCTGAAATGTCAGAGTAACGGTAAATGTAATTGTACCCTATTCATTCCCAACTTAAAATATCTGTGACATAAGTACCTACTCGTCATCATTTATCAGCGTGGTTTGACGAAACCTGAAACTTTTAAAGCCGATTCGTTTAATTTATCAATTGTTCTGAAACACTACGAATACGTTTAATATGTTCTGGATTTGACTCATCTAAAGATTGTTGAAAATCTAACCGGGCGAATTGAGATGTTTGTGATTTTTTTAATTCTTGCGTATTTTTTAAACGAAAACAAGAACGAGAAAAAGTACAGGGTGCCTAGCCAAGATACCAATCGCTGGCACTCAATTGTAAGTCGTGAACGAAAGGAAACCTAGCAATGTTTATCGCACTAACAAGAAAGAGTGACAGAAATAGAAAATTGTGATACTCTAGCGATTGGCACCTTGGCTACGCACCCTGTACTTTTTCTCGTTCTTGTTTTCGCTTAAAAAATACGCAAAAATATTTTATACTTTAAACCACTTCAATGTTAAGTCACTTAGTTAAAAAGTTCAGATATTCACCCGTGTGAGCTATTTCGGTATTTTCATCGCTTGGCAATTGACCTAAAAACTCGAGTAAACGCTGTAGCAGTTACCGCTTATCTGGAAACTAGTAGTATCTAATAACGGCAATAAACTGTAGTAATGACTGGTAAATACTATCATCAGCGTTTCAGCATGCTAACGTAGAAGCACTGTAGGTACGTTAAATATTAAATCGATGTAATTTGGGCATACTATATTGAATTTTGATTATGAAAGTATTCATGTATGAATTTGCTTGTTTTTGTTGTGTTTGATTAACGGTAGTCCATTACAGTTGGATTTCATTTAAAACACGTTAATAATGTGATGAACCTGATGAAATTGAGGTCAATACTGATGGTTTAATATTTTTACCAAATCATAAATGGCTTGGAATGTATTTACGCTATGCAATCGACATCATCATTTGCAAAGCTACCCCAAGAGCTGATTTGGTAAGAATTCACCGTCAAGCTAAAAACGCTATAGGTACATACCACGAAAAAGACTACCGATGTTCGGTACGAACACGTTTTTTCTCAAAATTGTGGGTTAAACGAAGTTCTCTTTCGATTTGAGGGGTCAAAAATTGCTAATAACTCGGACCAAAACTCAAATTTTCGAAATATACACGCGTTTGTACGGGACAGCTGCATTCCATGGGCATTCCCATATGCCAGTTCAATAAAAAGTAGCAAAAGATCGACTTACCAACAGCGTTCCATATGGCGATGTCGACACCCAAGCTCCAAGGAACTGCCGAAGCTGTGGCCTCAAGCCAGGGTCCGTCAGGTGGCGTGGTCTCCAAGTCTACCGCAGGGTCACTGACTCTGGCAAACACTACCAGCTCGCTTTCCGAGGGAGCCATGCTCCAGTTGAAGCAATGGTCCAGCGCCTGACCAATTTTGAGGTTCACCTGCCTGTGGGAGATACAGAAAAATTGCATCAGTGAGATACTGATAAAAACTGGTCAAGATCATGTCCGGCTATGCTCAGTGTAGGGTTCCGTAGTTATTTAAAAACGGCTCGACCAATTTTGTTCTAAATTCCTCCTCTCTTCAGAGATGCTTCCCTCATTGCCTAGATACAGCAGCTCAACTAACGGATCCAGACTAACGGACGAATGACAAAAAGGGATTTTATGAGGGTTCTCTCCTTTTAACACTTAAGCAGGCATAGGAAATGTATAAACCACATGCGCTACTTGAAACATGTATTCCATTTTCAAGAAGTAACATTGAAATTTGACTATATTTTTCTATATATCAGCTTGCGTGAAGGGTTAAGGTACGAAACCAAAAAAGTGTAATTGCCGCAGGTACGTGGCTGAATATTGGGCATTTTTATTTTTTTATTGACGTCTTAGCAAGTATTTCAAAAAAAGATTACCCTAAAACGATGTTTGTATGCGATTTTTTACGCGTTTTTGTTATTCATTACCATCATCACTTTATTTTCGATTTATAAAAGCAAACGAGACTATTATGCCAGGATAGCAGACCAACATGCGTCTTCTACAAGATAACCGAAAATGACTCCACTATTTATACGCAGTTCGTCATTAATTTGGGAATGGTGATGACTTGATTTGTACGACGGAATAATCGCATAGAAATACCCAAAAGTGTTATTTTTATGTGAAGGTACCAATACCAAGTACTCTAGCGTAATCAATGTTGTTGTTACTCGTCCGTCCGTTTCGGTAATATTCGCGGTACGACAATGACGAATCCGAGCGGTTGAAACGGTCCTCAGAGAATCGCCCACGTAATCTTACCTCCTCATTTTACATTTAGTTTGAGTCCAAATGTCGAATGATAATGTCTGCCGTATTTCTCATTATCATTTAAATTCATGACTTCCCTAAATATCTAATGATGTCGTGGTAGCAACAAACTGAAAACGGGGCCATAAATCGATATTTATAATTACACGTCCAGACGAATTATGTCAAGCTAAATCTAGCTCGGATAGCAAAGTTTCGAAATAAAGGCGCTCATAATTCTGACAGTGAAAGATAACTGGCTTTTTCTATGCAAATATGTTACTTCAGAGAACATTGAACCCTGGAATGGGATATTACATTTTTGTATTCTATTTTTGCTAGAAATTCTGAAACAAGGCGTTTGAACTTGTGAAGCAGCGTGTTGGAACAGTTTTAACTCGCAGTTTATAGTTTGCAGCATTTATGCACAATTTTGTAAAATACTTTACTTCGCCCGTTGAGGGTAATACACGGTTCTGGAGCTTTTTGAAGATATTCTTTGCATTTTTATGGGATAATGGAGTGAAGCTTGATGCAATTCTGAGGAACAGAATAGTAGCAGGAGCTTATGAAAGCCTTTCATACCTTTGTGATGCTAAAGATAACAACAACGTCCCATATACAATATTCATTGTATAGAACTAAGCTAGCCGTCGGTCACCTATTGAAAAGCGCTAGGGGCATCATATGTCATCACAGGAGAACAAAAGCGTTGTCAATTTCGAGGTTTGAGAATACAGTCACATACAGTGCTCCTGTTAGTAATACAACCGGGTGTTTTGTATTTACAAACACCTACATATAGGTATCGAAAAACTAGGTTCTATTCTGTTATACAGGACGGGCCTTGTAAGATAAAGATCAAAGAATTTGACAATAAATTAAAAATATTAGATGTCATATACCAAAGAAAAACGACCAAGATCACCTAACGCCCGAGGTGGGGATCGAACCCACGTACACAGCTTTCGCGGCTGATGCCTGGTACCCCTCGGCCACTCGGTCTTAGCAACCACCGGTCAAATTTCTCGGGTATATGCAATCCCTTACAAGGCTAGGCTAGGCGCCTTTGGACTACTAGGACTACTGGGGAAAAATAAAAAGTACAAATCAAAATATTTAGTTAATAAATCATTTGATTTGTGTTTTCGCAATACGTTCAATTTGACAATAGTTTAATAATAATTTTCTTATAGTTTGAGTTTGAAAACAACCTTTTTTGTGTAAACATCACATTATTAGCCTATCTCAGTCCACTGCTGGACGTAGGCCTCTGGGCAAGCGGATTGGCGATAGTAGTAATGTGTGTCCACTATGATGAAGCTGCGGCTCATCATCAATCTTCTATCAAAAAATGGTCCGTGACACTTCAATCCCTTAGTGGGCTCTTACATACGAGTATTAGGGTACCTACTACAGAGATACAGGTATTTTATAAAATAGTAACTAAGCATTAGAGTACCTACTTACACTTTTCAGCATTATGTCCAATTATTTAAATTACCATATTATTATTTAACATTAACAACAGTGTGTTTGTTCGACGTAGCAATTTGTAACATACAATTTAACTCACTAACATTTATTCAATTATTTACGAGTTACTTAATACTACTGTAACTGTAACTAAACTGTCGACTTTTTACTAGAACAATTACATTCAAGGTTTGAAAATGATATTCCTACCAGAAAGGATTTCTTATAATTTTGAATACGTCCGGTAGGTAATTGCAGAATACTTACCCATCTTCTTCGATGTTTTGGTGAGAGTGTAATATACCTTCGTATTTTAACGACAAAAGGGACTTAAAAACGGGACGGGGCGTAAAACGTTACAATATGAGTGAAAACCGTGAAAGTTTAAATCAATAAAAAATTAATTCAAAATAACAAACAGTAATCATATTAAAGTTGCAGGAACCCAGGAGGCAAGTAGGTAACACAGAACCAGTCATATTGGCGATCATCGTGGGAGCCCCTGTGTCCAGCAATGGACGTCTTTCGGCTGAAACGATGATGATGAAACATATCAAAGTCAAACAATCCAACGCATCCTGAAACTAAGACTATTCCCCTAAGTTCCTACCACTCGAGCCCATTTTATAAACTCGATCCCGTCTATGAAAACAACGTTAATACAAAAGTTCGCGTTCTAGTTATCACAAAGCGTGCAGCAGAACCACATTCCAATCACGCAGTACTTTTGCTGGGAAAATTTAATTATACGGATCTCGATCTCTGGCGAAGTTTGGGGTCCATTTAATTGAGTTCCGTGCTAATCTTTAACTTGGGGATGGCGGTGTATGAGGGGAGAGAATACGTGATATTAAATAAGGCATAAATATAAGGTGAAATTTAGGGGACCAACTAGGTGCTATACCAATTTGATAAAATTTGAAAATCGGTTCACGATTCTCGAACATATCGAGTAAAATACATTATACGAAAAACAGTTGTATTGAGAACCTCCTTTTTTGTAGCAGGTTAAGAATTAGAAAGATGACAACAAACCCATACATACATAAAACGTGAAATTTTAATGGCTGTTCTCCTTTTAAGGGCTTGTTCAGTATCGTTTTTCCAATTAGATAAAAGAGAAGAATTTTGTTTCACGTGATAAACATATTTTTCTACGGTGCACGTCTTTCAAATTAGCCGACACTCCATAGAAAAACCGAAGGCAGAAACGCGACCTACTAAATAGGGACCCTTGACTTGAAGGCTGACGGATTATAATATGTAGGTACTCGGAAATAGAGACGCCGGCAGGGAATTCTACACCTTTACAGTACGCATAAGGAAAGAAGAAGCAAAGCGCTTCTTGCGAATAAATGGGATATCTCTGGTACTACGAAGGATGGAACCCGGCCGTGCGTCTAGGCATGTCGGTTTACTAAATTGGGAGACTAAAGTTACGAATAACGGGGTTAGCCTCTATGTCCGTAGTGTACAGATACCCTGAAAAATGGCCAGAATACAATACTATACAAATATGCCTATTCTTGAAACAGCTGCAACTCCAAAGGAGAAGTATGATTAGGGTGCGATGCGGTTTTAGTGTGATCCCAAAAATCACAGGAAGATCACTCGTAATATGGTCTCCTTTTGAAATTACCGTTTTTGACATTCGGTATAATCCAACACCCTACTGATGGTAGCTCGCTTCATCTTCTGTCTTGCACCAAACAAATTAGTGTGCGTGCTAACACTAGTCTTGGACAAACTTGAGCACTTTCCGGTAGTTTTCGCCTCGCCTTGCTAATCGCTGTACTGCCATGCAATACCGAAACGTATCATCTCAATAGAACCTATAAAAAACGGTATTTTTACTGTCTCACGTTAATAGGTTGTTTTCTAAACGGCATACTCAATTTGAGGTATTGACGTTAAACCAAATCAATTTAAAGAAAACAATTTTGACAGTAACCTAAAATTAAACGGTCTTTTCATTTTTAAATATTTATCAAACGGATTATTCACGTCAGTACACGTCGGGCTTTGGTCGCGGGTACTTCATGATGAGGATCCTTTAAAAAAATGGTTCGAAACATGTCGAGCAATTATCGACTTTAAATTACGTGAGTAACCCGATTGATAAATATTTAAATATGTTTGAGTCTCACGTTAGTTATAATTGGGTCAAAATTCTTTCCGTTGTCTTATTTTGTGTCCCTAAAAAACGTGACACAGTGGTGATTTTTATATGAGATGATGTTTAATTTTCAATTTCTTATGTAAGGATTAAAATCTAGCGTCAAAAAAATTACAAGTTTACCGGATTTTTTTTATTTACTTAGTCAAAACAGTAACGAAAAGCGTGACAGAGTGGTATGAAACAAGATAACGAAAAGAATTTAGACCCAATACTAAAAGTCTTTTCATTCATAATTTGACTAAAATCTAATATTATGTTCTTTAACCTATTTAGACAACCCTAAATGCAAAAAATGTTATCCCAGGTTTATTTCTGTTATTTTATCAGTTGCCTACTACAAAAACCCTAAAAATATCGGTGTTATAATTCCTAGAAGGTTTAAATGGGTTTTACAACAGGCAGGATCATCTTACCATCTCCCATAATACATATATTATTATGTATATTTATCATTAAGTAGTTTTAAAAGCGATATTCTAATTACCAGTAGATAGTAGGCAAACCCGATTTTACTACGATGGCACACAGTGCGAGGTTGGAGGTTGGACGCTCCCATGAGACGAAATTGTATGATAGATATCTAATATATTCTAATTTGATTTGTTCTATTATTTGTTTGATGATGTTTTTTAATTATGATTCCATCAATGTGAGTTAATATTACGCGAAATAACATAACCATTAACCATCATCTAAATATATTTTCATTCATGATGATCTTAGAATAGAAGTAGGTTCTTGCCATTAAATTACCTACTGATTTTAATATTAAGGAACAAAATCTGGTTTCAATGTAGAAGTATTTGTATAAGTGTTAAGTATTTGGGGGAGCACATGTTCAGCAGCGGACGTTTTTCGGTTGATATAGTGATGAATCCTTTTAAAACTGAACAATATCAAAATAAAAGCCCTCTTTATTGTACAGAAATGCAAACGTGAAAAACGATCAAGTTATTATAGGGCCGCAAATATTTTATTAAAAGTCACGAATAATTTTGATTAGTGAAATCTCGGAAGCAAGTTAGCATTTGCGTGCTAAGTGTGTAAAAGCATGCAATGCAACGATCAAGTTCATGAATATTATTTCGAGACCCTTCAGTGTAAAACTATGGCTTTGAATTACAGACTATTGAAAAAATTCTTCCGTATTTTACAATGAAAGTTAAAAGTCAAAGTCAAAAACAAATAATGATTTATTCAAATTGGAGTAGCAACAAACTCTTTTGAATCGTCTAAGTATTAAACTAACCCTACACCGCTGACCCGAGAAGAACCGGTAAGAAACTTGACGGGACTTATTTTTTCAAACAATCATGATGCATCTTACAACTAACATGCATTAAAAAAAAAAAACATAAAATTGATTCATGTTTAAACTTTTTGAAAATTCATATTTAAACACGTAACAGGACCTAATCGTGTATACTACGGAAACCTAAAGAATCACAGGTAGTAATTTTTTGTAGCTTCTTTCTCTTTTACTGTTACTGTTTCAATTGACTTCCGATTCTATTATTTCAGTGTAAGTTGTTGGTAACTCAACCTAGCAGGCTGCGTAGTTACCTATGCGAATAGAGATACAAAGCCTGCTAATTTTGGTTTCCAACAACTTACACTGAAATAATAGAATCGGAAGTCAATTGAAACAGTAACAGTAAATGAGAAAGAAGCTACAAAAAATGACAACCTATGATTTCTTAGGTTTTTGTAGTAAACTATGCCGCCATGTCCGTCTGTCTGTATGTCCTCCTAATTTGTCCACACGCTTAGGTAATAGGAGAGGCCGTTGTTCAGCAGTAGACTGATATAGGCTGATGAGATGTGTGTATGTTAGACCTACTTCCTACCATATAAAGCTCATTGATACTCGTATAATAGACTACTCTGGCCCCTTACATTTGTAATATCTCAAATATTTTAACGTATTTTTTCCTTATTCCCATAAAAAATAGGTTCACCAATAAATCTCTTATTCAATATAAAAGCGTCGTTAGAATATTTCTTCAGACCTTGTTCCGTCCCTACGCAAACCTCGTTTCTTTAAAAGCTTCTTTAGATTTCCTGGGACGAATCAACACAATTTACGCTATTTATATTAACCCATTGACAGCTAAATATATTTAAAGAAACTTGTCGCCGCGTTAAGTTTATAGAGTTCTATTAAGACGCCATAAATAAAATCGCAAATGATTTGAAACTTTACCTTTGGAGGTACTTACCTGCATTTTGAACGTATAATTTACACTCAAATTTTGTAATCTTTGCAGCTTTTTTTTGCTTTGGATTTGTTTTGACTCCTTGATTTGGTAGGTTAATTTCAGTATGAGGACTGAGGGTCTACATCATCATCAGCCCATCGCAGTCCACTGCTGGACTTAGACTGAGGATCTACATTATAATGGATTTCTAAGTTTTGAATACAAAACAGACAACTGTTCACGTGATGGCCTCATCAGAAGACCAGCGCTGGCACTCGTTAGCAACATGCTAAGATGAGGCCATTTCATAGCATACACGCTTTTATTTGTAAAATTAGTTTTCGTTGCTGTATATTGCGATTTTTGTATATGTGTATGTTACAAATAAAGTTATTTATATTTCTATTTCTACAAGCCTATGAAAAGGACGGAATCTACTTTTTATCCAAGGGGTATAAATAAAAACAAATAGTAAAATTATAGAAAAACAGGATTGATACATCACAAAATTGACTCAACTCAGTATAGTGCTAGCCTAAAGGCAAATACTGGTCTAAATAGATACCTAAGGGCCCATTCGTGGAACCCATTACGAGTTTAGGGTAAATATCTAAGCGTTTCAACCGCCTAATTTTTATGGCATCATTTTTGCTGCAGCTATTCGTTACAATGTGCAAATGACGAAGTATAACATTGAGACGTTTCGAAACTTCGGCAAAAATTATGCCACCAAAATTAGGCGGTCGAAACGCTCAGATATTCACCCTATAACAGATGATGTGCATGTACGCAAATACTGTTATTTCAGTTTTGATTTTACTCATACTGTTATTTGATTCAAATCTAGATAATACGCCAGCATTCCTTTTTTTTGTCTTCAATTTACAAATTCGGAGTTCAAAAGGCGTAATGCTTGGCGCGAAAAGGGTTAACACTGTTCTGCCGTGCAATTCCTAAACCACAGTAACTGCCAATTTTCCGATTTTTGGTTTATTGGTGATCTATAATTAGCAAATCAAAACGCATAATCCCAATCGATCGGTTTTTAATTTGGAAAACTGGAACATGGAAACTCAAAACCCCAAAAGCAGTAAGTGACTAGCTTTACCTGCACAATGCAATATAAAGCGCAGTAAAATGGTCTACGGCTACGGTTTTTGGGCTGATACTGTCTAAAACGCAGTACAGGTGTAGATTTTTATGATTTTTAGCATGTAAACTCATAGTATCTCGTTTATAAAGAAACTAATTAAAACACAGTATACAATTTTTATGCTAAAAGTGTTGTACTGCGTTTCCAGTTTCATAGATTAATAAGCATAATTACTAGTTAAGACGCAGTAGGAATAAAATAACGATATTTACACTAGTGTTCCAATAAGTATCGTATTGCCATCTAAACTGCAGTAACAAGTTCATTAATGTACACATTATGCTGTATGTTGTATTACTTTCAATACCAATAATACTAGCTAAAGGACAGTAGCACCCCAAGGGGCTGCAGTTTAGGCAGTATTTTTATGTTATTTGACTATTTTTACTGCATTTAGACGTTTATTTTAAGTGGCAAATTCGAGTTAGTTCCATCTCGGACGTTCCTTGAAGAGAGCTTATAGTGATATCGTTAGAACATCCAGTTTAAGGTAGTAAAATAATTCTTGACCTATTTACAATTTAAAACAACCAAGGCGTCGTCTGTTGATAAACGAAAAAAAACTTATATTTAGAAATTAGTATTTACTTGTTTTGGGATTCGAAAAGATTGCTACATACTTTTTGGTTAAAGTTTTTTATACGGTAATTCCAGATGCATTTAACAAATATATTTATGTTAGTTGAAATTCAAAGCTAAACATAAAATATGAAAGTAAATTTTTTATCATTTCTTTAATGAATTGTTACATAATATATATACGGTGTTATTAAATTAGCCACGGATATTTATGGGACTTTAATTAACATCAAAACAATTAACTTTCACTAGAAATAAAAAAAAAACTGAACAAAAAAGAACATTTTAATTTATTTTCTAAATAATCCCCTATCCTGTCAAGATGTTCGTTTAACACTGTCTGTCATGGCCTTATTAAAGGCCTCCACAAACCGGCCGGCGGTTCTAGAATTATGACTAAAGAGGTTTCATTTATTTATCTTATTAACAGGGTGCTTTAACGAAGCAATTTTTTTCCTAGTTTTCTCCAAAAAAACATATAACGTGTCATACATAAATATACTCCAAGAGCGGAATACTATTGTAGTAATAGGTCATAATTAATGACAATTTATTATTTTATAGGGTTTTGTATTGTAATATACAGTATTCTAAAGACTTTTTGAATTATGACTGACACGAATACGTAAGAAATTATGTTTATTAAAATTAATCGTAGTAGTGCTACGCCATAATCAGTCGTGAGCTTACTCATTGAAATCAATGTAAGGCTAAATATAATGTGCCATTTGCTATGATTACAACCGATACTGGTACCTTAAGTTGATTGTTATTTCATTGCTTAAGAAAATGTGGTAATAAACCTTAATTTTTGTCTAATTTTTGTATTATTGACGACAAATCCCTAAATGACCTGCATTTTCCAAGTAAATTTTAAATCGTTTTTTACTTCCTTCTGATTCACACATTGGCATGAAACTTGATAAGCGTGTTTGAATTTCTTAATAATAAAGTTATGTTATGCTGTTACAAAGTTTTGTTGTAATTTAATAACTTTATTAAAAAAAAACTATATTTTACTGCTGTGAATGAAGTTCGTAGCACGAAAATTCAATCAAAATACTAGTTAAATTACAGTACACTAGTCCCTTTTACTGCAGTTTAACCTGTAAAATGCCGCCTATCTCTATAAAACACGCAAAATTTGTGCAGTAAGTGGTCATTTTACTGTGTCTTAATTAGTAATTGTTATATTTTTCCCTGTTTTTAAAAGCGCAGTACAAATACAGAATTT
The DNA here is from genome assembly GCA_025490895.1 of Thaumatotibia leucotreta. Taxonomy (NCBI): domain Eukaryota; kingdom Metazoa; phylum Arthropoda; class Insecta; order Lepidoptera; family Tortricidae; genus Thaumatotibia; species Thaumatotibia leucotreta. The sequence continues at coordinate 32,757 of JALPQI010000892.1, read as the reverse complement.
CGAAAAAAACACATATTTAATTTTAGAAAATGCAGAAGCACGTTTTTTTTAATTTATCATATTGTATTATTTTAATACTTCATTTTGGACAAAAAAAAATCTCAATAACTATCAAATCTTGGAAAATATATTACTTTAAAACTGTTTTTTGCTATTATCTCAAAATCGACTTTTGTCAGTTACTGTGGTTTAGGAATTGCACGGCAGTGTTGTAAATAGCCTACAGTCTGTCAATAACTTAGTTTAGCAGAATTAGGCTTTTACTCAACGGAGTAAATTAACCTAACCTTCAAATTTAATGTGTATTTTCATAAGGGCTTATATCTACGAATACCATACAAAAGTAAGTCCTTTTGAATAATAGCTTCTAATATCGTGTCACCAAGATATTCAAAGTTCAACCCTGTTCCTGTGATTACATTTAGAATGTTGATGTTGGAATAGTGAGCTCATTAGTGGTGTTTCTTCAGTTCAATGGCAGGTCATTAAGAGTTGCGACACCTTGCGGTATTCTACAGATTTGATTTACAAATTTATCTTGGCACGTGTATTGAATAAAGGTGATTCTGCTTTATTTATTGTGTTGAAATAAATTGTATGAAATGAGTAACGTCTACTGTGTGACGGCAGTAAGAATATATTGTCACCTCAACTCTTCCCGCGGGTGTTGTAAGAGTCGACTATGAGATTGAAGTATCATTGGCCATAATAGGAATTGTTGAACCTCTAAATACGCAAAAAAACTAATATATTTTTACGTTTTAAAAGTAAAAAACACAAGGAAATTTAAATTATAAAGATGAATGAAGGATAGTAAATGTTGATTAATACGGTGCTATATTATTTGTCTTGTTTATTTTGCGTGTTTAACTTATAGGTTATAGTGCAATGATTTATTTTGTATTGCAATAATTTTACAATATTTCAGTGACGGTATCAATCAGTATTTTTACATACTACATAAATGGAAATACCAAAAAAATACCTTTAAAACTAATATATTTTTACGTTTTAAAAGTAAAAAACACAAGGAAATTTAAATTATAAAGATGAATGAAGGATAGTAAATGTTGATTAATACGGTGCTATATTATTTGTCTTGTTTATTTTGCGTGTTTAACTTATAGGTTATTGTGCAATGATTTATTTTGTATTGCAATAATTTTACAATATTTCAGTGACGGTATCAATCAGTATTTTTACATACTACATAAATGGAAATACCAAAAAAATACCTTTATGTGATTACAGTTCGCGGTACGGGTTATAATATTCACCGTATTTTTGCCTGCCCGCGTTGATTTTTATCGTTTTTTGACATAAAAAAAGCTGTAGAGCTTCTTCTACGTCAGACGAACTGCAATTCAGTGACGGTATCAATCAGTATTTTTACATACTACATAAATGGAAATACCAAAAAAATACGCAAAAAAACTAATATATTTTTACGTTTTAAAAGTAAAAAACACAAGGAAATTTAAATTATAAAGATGAATGAAGAATAGTAAATGTTGATTAATACGGTGCTATGTTATTTGTCTTGTTTATTTTGCGTGTTTAACTTATAGGTTATTGTGCAATGATTTATTTTGTATTGCAATAATTTTACAATATTTCAGTGACGGTATCAATCAGTATTTTTACATACTACATAAATGGAAATACCAAAAAAATACCTTTATGTGATTACAGTTCGCGGTACGGGTTATAATATTCACCGTATTTTTGCCTGCCCGCGTTGATTTTTATCGTTTTTTGACATAAAAAAAGCTGTAGAGCTTCTTCTACGTCAGACGAACTGCAATCAATCATAATGATAATGATTGATCAAGACGGACGCAAAACAAAATGGCGATGGCGGCTAGTCACGCAGCGGTGCTGCAGCGTGCGCCACCGTTGCGTGCACAGCTCTGCAGCTCTGCGTGCGCAGCTCTCAGTGTGAGAAGGGTGCCGTGCACGCCAAGCTCACGTGCACGTGCACGTGCTGCACACGCAGCCGGTGCTAAGTCCGAGTGGCCTAGTGGTTAAACACCAGCCACGAAAGAGTGAGCGTAAATCTCACGAGACGTTGGTGAACTCGGTATTTTTTATTTGGTATACATCTCCACCGTGTGGTGGCGGCAGTAAGAATACATTCGTCACCACCCCAACTCCTCCTGCGGGTGTCGTTAGAGTCGACTAAGGGATTGACGTGTCACTGACCATTCTACAAGATTGATGATGGGCAGCAGCGTCATCATAGTGGACACATTTCTGCGATCGCCAATCCGCTTGCCCAGCGTGGCGATTATGGGAATTTATCTCCTAATGCGTCTATACGCATAGTTAATAGGAGAGGCCTACGTCCAGCAGTGGACTAATATAGGCTAATGATGATACTCCACTTACATCATCGTCATTCAAAATAAAATACTCCAAAGAGAATCAAATTCATGAATGAGCAACATCAAATTAAACGAAATCAATTTAAAACACACGATTCAAAGAAGTATTCCAGCTATTTGGCAATTTGAGTGCCAGTCATTGACACTCAAAGGATTAAGAGAAGAATGTGTTAATTAAGTCGACTTGTGAAAAATCCGAGGACTGCTCGCAATTCCACGTCCAAAATATAAGGGTTTTTAACTTTGTTAGCTCTTGATTAAGGAACCAATTGAAAAATATTGATGTTTCTAACTCAGGTAGGACTAAGAGCTCATGTTAAGATCGTAAGATAAAAAGTATCTGACTTTTAAATTTTCGTGAGACATACTTAAACTGTAAATATTAACCTTTTCGACGCCATGTCAAATATCAAAGCTGTCACCCAGACGCCACGTCAACAAAATGTCAAAATTGAAATTGAATTTTACGCACATGCGTGTTGGTCTATATTACTCTGTGGTCCAAAACTTATATATCGGTCTTTGACGTTGAACCTGCGGTGCCAATGTATCGGTCGTTGGCGTCCAAAAGGTTAATAAGACAGTTAAATTTTGTCATTACACACGACATGTTTTGGAGAGCCTTAAAAAATTTATAAAAGAGACTATCTGTAGTTCAAATTCTTACTAAGAGATTAATTGAATTTAGTTAAATTTTCGTGAGAAATAATAACTACAAATGTAATTCGACGGTTAAACACCGTGTATTTAGTCACTACGCGTAATCCTATAATACGGGGTATCATAGAATAGGTGTTTTAAAAAGAATAAGGGTTCCAAAAGAAAGTTCGTTTCTGAAGTAAATAATTTCGGAGATAACCGGTTCAGAAAAAAAAAATTGGTTCCCCTATCTTTTGATGTGCGAGTCAAAAAAATCATGAGTGAGAGTGAGCTTACGGAACGGAATTCTAAAAAATAAAATTATTATTTATGAACATACTTGGCCCAGCTGTTATTGAATAACTACACTAAACATGGCCCGACATACTCTAGGCCAGTTTTTATTTCATAATTTCGCTTCATTTCAAACGAAAATATATTGTTCTACAATTCAAACTGAAATATAATGCCATAAAATTGCCGTTAGGAATACGGTATTCTGATAATGCTAATATGTGGGCATAGCGGCCCATTACGTGGCTTATGGCGACTCTCGGCTTACCATTCTATTATCTACATACCGCAGTTGAGTTATGGTCTGGAGGAATTACTGCATTATAATGACGTAGTACTGTATTTTAGAAAAACTAATGTGATATTTATGAAATAAAAGCCATTGTGACGTTTGCCTCATACTGAAAGTTCGTCGTAATGGTTGGTAGACTCGATCGGAAGCGGGGAGGATCGTCGTTCCGACCCACCCTGTATATAATAGACAGTATAATAAAATAAATAAATGAATATCTTGGGACATCTAACAGAAATCGACCTAGTCCCACGGTAAGCTCATTAAGGCTTCTGATGTAGGTACCAGGCGACGATATATATAATTGATAGACACATATAAATACCTAAATACATAGACAGCCATGACCAAGGAACAAATATTTGTGATAAATAAATACACAAATAATGCCCTCGCCGGGATTCGAACCCGGAACCTCCGGCTTCGTAGGCAGGGTCACTACCAACTAGGCTACGGAGGCTCTGACAATACAGATACTGGACATGATAAATACAGGGTGACATTCTGGATTGTGGAACAAGAGTGAACAGGGTACTAGCGACAGAGGTTGGGCAAAAAGTAATATGATTACTTCTGTATATAACATTTATATGTGTACTTTGTAATATATAATTACAAAGTACACATTTTGTATGAGTACTTTGTAATATATATTACAAAGTACACATACAAAAGTAATCGGAAGGAGTAATGATATTACTTTTTGCCCAACTCTGACTAGCGACGGTCAACCTGAGCAACCATTACTATTATGGAGACAACCAAGAATAACAAAAAAAAATCTAATCATGAGTTAATTGAGCCTTTATGCAATCGCCGATCCGCCTGCCCAGCGTGGCGATTATGGGCATTTACCTCCTAATGCGTTTATACGCTTAATAGGAGAGGCTTACGTCCAGCAGTGGACTATCATAGGCTGCTGATGATGATGATAGTGACTAAAAGTAAATGTCTAAGTTGAGAGTCGACTAACGGAATGAAGTGTGACTGACCATTAATTTAGATGGCCAAGATTAATGATAGACAGCAGCGTCATCTTAATGGACATATTACTGCGATCACCAACCCGCTCGCGCGATATGGTGATATTACCTCTTAATGCGTCCATAAGCATAGGAAAAGTCCATTTCAAATACGAAGGCCCGATTCCACTAAACTTCACAAAGTCATTAGGCGTCAACAATGGGATCAGTGGTACCAAAAGATACCTGGCAATATCCTTTTGGGCCGTGATATTTTATGCATACATCGGCGTATGACACGTGCCAAATTGTAGTGTACCAATTAAATGACAAATGTTTCGAGTGGCATCGGGCCCTCGTATTTGAAATGGACTACTCGTATTATAGGAGAGGCCTACGTTCAGCAGGACTGAAATAGGCTCATGACATTAATGATATGAATTACTTACCTATCTGTGGTATTGTATGGCGAGCCCACATATCTACTGACGGAGGCCAGTTCCACTCCTCCTCTGTATATCGACACTAGCGCCAAGTCTAGTGTTTTACTCTGAAACAAAAAAAGTAAATAAATTAATTTCGTAAATTAGATTTCGATTTATTTGTTTCGTGATAAAATTACGTTATAAATTATTACGTTATTATTATAATAAAGTTTCAAATCATTTTAAATAATTGTTATAAGTTATATTATTTAAAATGCTGTTCAAGCTTTACGTAGATATTCCCATCATAATAGCCAAAAAAAAAAAAAAAAAACTAAGTAATAGCGAATGCCAACAAAAATAATCATGTCTCCAATCTAATCTTACTTATGTTTACACGACCTTTATGTCCAGGCACTAAATAAATAAGGCTGATGATGAATAAAGACGTGTAGATAATATTTTAAGGGGCCTAAACCGTCATAATGATATTTTTAACATCGACAGTACGAATAATGCGCTAGTATGTCCTTATTTCTAAGTACTTTAACGAACAGTAAAATTTTACTACCGAGAAAATAAAATGTTATTCAACTTACAAGGAATACTCGCGTTTAACATAAAGTAACAAAGTAATATTTAATGTAACATAATAAAACAAGTAGCTAAGCAAGCTTCGTTCCGACAAGCAAATACAATGAAACAATTTTGCAGAATCTTGTTTCTTATCTTTGCAAGAATAAAATGAGATACTAGGTTATATATGTGTTTGTACCGTGAGATATCTTTGAGTATATTACGAACTATTTAGAGTTTTAAATTATTTTACGTCGTTTAGTAATAGTTGTTGTCCGCGTGGTGACGGCAATAAGAATGCATTTGTCACCACTCTAACACCTCCCATGGGTATCGTAAGAGTCGACTAAGGGATTCTGTCATTTTGACCATACATTTATTGAATATTGATGAGGGAGCAGCGTCATTATAGTGGACACACTACTGCGATCGGCAACCCAGCGTGTCAATTAAAAGGTAAATGAGGTAAATTGCCCAACCTCCTTATGCGGCCGTGGTAAAAATAGGAGGCATAAGTAATAATAGGAGAGCATAGGTAATAATAGGCTTAAATCCAGCAGTGGACTGAAATAGGCTTTTGACGAAGAATAATAAATTATTAGCTGTAGTTAATAAGAACAGACTGCACGCTGCAGGTACGACTTTTTTCAAATATTGTTGATATTTGTCTTGCAGAGTTTGAGTGAAGGTTTGTTTTACATGTGAGATATGAACAATTAGATACGACGAAACTATAAGAGTTCCTTTTTAACCAACTTCAAAATAGGAGGAATTTCTCAATTCGACAGATTTTTATTATTATTTTTCTGTATATCTCTGTGAATCATGAACCGATTTTCACTTTTTTTTAAATCGAACGAGTATAACCCCATAATGATCCCGTTGATACCAAGTCGGGGTCTGATAAGCCCTTGGAGAAATCGGTTTAAGCCGGTTTTTATATTCTTAATTTAGTGATTTGATTAGATTACTGTTATTTAACCCTTAAAATAACAGAACGAAATATTACAATTTGAAATTGGTCCTATACCACCACAGCCATCAAATTGTAGGTATGTGTGATATGTCAAATTATCATACGCTAAAAGCTTTGTGCGAATACAAAGCAACCGCGCTCGTTCAAATTAGTGACTTATTAAGATTGATAGCAACTGGCAATTTGCCTGTCAATGTGTGACAATTGGCCTACTTCCTATTTCAGTCGTTCGATTGGAAGGTTTAGTGACAACTATTAATTTATCACATACTAAATTTTGAATTTGCCGTGAGGTGACGGCAAAAACAATACACTTGCCACCTCCCCAACTACTCTTCCCAAGGGTGTCGTAAGAGTCGACTAAGGGATTGAAGTGTCACTGACTATTTTTTGATACAAAATTGATGGGCAGCAGCGTCATCGTTGTATACAGGAAACATTACTGCGATCGCCAATCCGCTTGCCCAGCGTGGCGATTATGGGCATTTACCTCCTAATGCGTCAATACGCATAGTTAATAGGAGAGGCCTACGTCCAGCAGTGGATTAAGATAGGCTGATGATGATAATGGTGAAATTTTGAAAAATAAAGTATTGTGTACAGAAATCGTACGATTTATCAATATTGGTCGCATACCTACTTGAAATTAAGTAGCTCTTGAAATTAAGAACTAGTTTCCCTCCTCCGTAGGTAATACAAATGAAGTCTCTTATGAAGTCATTTTCAATACATTTTGTGTCAGTAAGTGACATTGTTGACAATAATGTATTAAATTGACATCTGTCAGGTTGACTTTCTAGCGGCCGAGCAGTGTAAATCAATTTATGAACTCTGAATTCAATAGGTATCTAGGTGATTTGTGGTTTACGGTAAATATTACAATTTCGCTATGTCCGTCTATCTGCTTGCCCGCAGCATAGCTCAGTGGCCGTTAGTACTATAAATTTGCAATTTGGTACAGGTATTGATTACACCGACAAATTAGCAGAATAAAATATAGAAAAACTTTTTTTCGTGTACCTCTCGTAAAGCGGGGACGGTTTATTTTATTTTGCTGTAGGTAAGCGTATAGTGTGAGTTACGAGTATTGGTAATTATGTATTTAAAAAATAATAAGGCTTTCAAAAGAAAGTTTTCTTGAAGTCAATTTTTTTGTAGACAACCGCTCTAGAATAAAACAAAAAATGTAAATTTAAACTTTTGGGTCCAAAAATATGAAAAAAAAATCATGTATCCAGATAAAAAGCGTCAAACGAATAAGTCTGCTGTGGCCGAGCATTTGTTGGAGTCCGGACCTAACCACTGGATTGAGCTCCATAACCCGAAAGTCCTCTCAACCGAGCGTATACATCATAGCCGAAAAGTACGTGAAGCTATTGAAATTAAGAAACATCGGAATTTTAATCAAAATGAGGGGCAAGGAATCTCATCCGCGTGGAATCCCGTGATTTACAAATGTAAGCGTGGTGAAACATCCATTTTAAAGCCATTGGATGTTGTGAGTGTTGTGTGTAGGCCTAGTGACAACCCTAGCCTAGAAGTGAATAATCAAGATCAAGTGCGGGTAGTTCGAAAAACCCGCGCAGCTCGAAGGTGTTGATACATTCTCTCGCCAGTCTGCCTGCGACCACGGGTGTAACGTCATGCCCGAAACGTCAGGGTATAATTAAACGTAAGTTTACGCGATTAAGACCCGTTTGTCTTTAAAATATGAGTGATAAAAAAAAATTTGTAAAATCACTCGCGTTTCGGACCGGCCAGTCTTACACCGATTACTCGGATACCTGCAAACATTTTAATATGCAAAAACTAAGTGATCGACGTGATGCGGTTGACTCTGTCATGCTTTTCAAAATAATTCACTCAATGTTAGAGGCCCCAACGTTACTGCATAAAATAAACTTCAGAGTTCCACGTAGACGGGAGCGTCAATGTCGCAAGAAAAACCTTTTTTCTGTACCTCGCAGTCGGACATGTTATGCCGGGAATGTATTTATTAAGCGTGTTTGTAAATTATTTAATGATAACGATAAACTGGAAGGCGTAGATATCTTTAACTGTACAATAACAGTCCTGAAACAGGCGTTCAAATAAAATTCAAATAATATATAATGTTATATAATAATAAGTCTTGTACGGTGACGTCTAATAATATGTGTGCATTTCGGAACGTATGCCAAAGGTATAAGGATCAAAATCGTATACGTATTGTTAGAACCGACCGTACACTGTATGTTATGTCATAAATCTCAACTCTAATTTTTATTCAAGTGGCAACAGTTCTTAATATTCTTAATATTATGTTCCATAAATTTACGATGGTTTGTAACTATAGTGAATTCCTACTTACATTAATGATGTGTATTAGCGACGTATTATTTTTTTCTGTAAAGTCATGAAACTAAAGGTCTGTTTGATATTTTCTTAGTCATTTGATCATTGTAACTGTACGACTGTTTGTTTCTCAATAAATAAAAAAAAAAAAAAAATAATCGTGAAAGTTTAAATCAATATATGTATCCAGATTATAGAAAAATTTAAAATAAAACCGGTAGCAGTCTCTTGAAACATCGAAATATGTAGATATAAAAAAGATAAAACAGTAGTAATGTTGGGTAAACCGTATCTTATAAAAGTACTCGTAGAAAGAAGCTCATTATCGTTTTTTGGCCGAGGTCCGTTTTTTATGGCATCGCCTATACGTATAAACGAAATAGTCCACTTTCTGAGTCACGCTTTGTGGCCACTCTTACTATGACTCTAAAATAACAACTGTTAACTTTTGGAGTTCATTGTATACTAGCCCTCTATCCTTGCGATGGGAATAAGGTCTCAGCATTTTGCCAAGCCTATGTTGCGTCTAATTTGCGAGAATAAAGGTACTTGAGCTGGAACCTTTTTGAAACTAGAAGGTAACAAACGACTAATATTATTGGAAATATAATACATTTTAGAATAGCTTAATAGTAGGTAGTTGTTGGACGAGGTTGCCGTATCTTGTACCATCAACCATCAGTATCAACTTTGACTAAGCTAGGAGTTTGGCAAAACGTTTATTATACCTCCATCCATATGAGTCAACTTACGCTCTACTTCTAGAGAGGATACAAAAGGTATTCCTGAGATTCGTGTACAGGAAAAGATTAGGATATTATCCGTTTCTATATCCAACAAAATTTTTGCTGGGATCCCTTGGGTATAATTCTGTAGAGGTAAGGCGTAATAACAAATTGATCACTACCGCTTGTCGCATTTTGCGTGGTGACTCGGACTGCCCGAGCTTGTGGCTCGAGTCTTACGGCTGTATGTTCCGGACGTCCCGAGAGTTACTTTGAGACCGCGAGTGCGCCCACTCCTGGCAGTTCCGACAGCGCGCACGACATCGCACAAGAACTCGCCGCTCCCTCGTGCACTGATGCTGCTCAATGCACTCTTGACATCGGTGCCTGAATGCGATTTGTTTGCATGGAGATGGTCGACAATATGCCGTGAATGTTTAAGGTTTTGCGAGATTATGGATGATAGGTTGTCCAGCACTTGTGTAACCAGTACTTAACAGCTTACCTTGTATGTTATCCATGGGTATTATTACTTATCATGTACATTGTTCCTTTTTTTGTGTATTGTTTTATTTCTCGGTGTATTGGCTTGTCTGTAATGCCGTGTAAATATGTTTTGTTAAATAAATAAATAAAATAAATAAAAACCTACTGGTAATAAAATAGAAAATATTCAGTGATTTAATAAAAATGTAGGTAATTCCTAACTTATCTTACTATCTTATCTTATTGGTAGTGCTCTCGCGGATACACTTCGACCCATTGGGATCTTTTGTGTAAAATGTAACTCGATTTTGTTTACGCAAGTAGGTGATAATTTGAATGATTTTAATAAGGTTTTATTTTTAATATAAAACATTATGAAAACAAAACACTTCGTAAACCTGTGTTTCCAAGTGCTAAAATATTATGTTAGTGCTAAATTTATTATGGACAAATATTTGCAATTTTGCAAAAGAATGTCATCATCATCATCATCATCATCATCATATCAGCCGAAAGACGTCCACTGTTGAACATAGGCCTCCCCCAAAGATTGCCACAATGACCGGTCCTGCGCCACCCGCATCCATCGGACTCCTGCGACCTTCACCAGGTCATCGGTCCACCTTGTGGGGGGCCTACCCACGCTACGCCTTCCGGTACGTGGCCGCCACTCCAGAACCTTCCCGCCCCAACGGCCATCGGTTCTACGCGCAATGTGCCCCGCCCACTGCCACTTCAGTTTAGCGATTCGGAGAGCTATTTCGGTTACTTTGGTTCTGCTGCGGATGGTCTCATTTTTAATCCGATCACGCAGAAAAACTCCTAGCATAGCCCTCTCCATTGCCCTTTGGGTGACTTTGAGCCTTCTTATGAGACCCATTGTAAGCGGCCACGTTTCAGTACCGTATGTCATCACTGGCAATACACACTAATTAAAGACTTTCGTCTTCAAACACTGCGGAATATTGGACGAAAATATGTGTCGTAGCTTCCCGAACGCTGCCCAACCGAGTCGGATTCGACGATTGATCTCTTTCTCGAAGTTGGACCTACCTAACTGAATAATTAGCCCTAGGTATATATATTCGTCTACAACTTCGAGTGTAAAGTCTCCGATTATTACGGGAGTTGGTGCTACATGGGAATTCGACATGATTTTCGTCTTATCCATGTTCATATTGTTCATCCTAAGACCAACTCGCTCGGAGGCTTTACTGAGGTCAACGAGCATAGTACTTAAGTCCTCCAAGGTCTCAGCCAAGACTACTATATCGTCAGCGAATCGAAAAAGCATGTAACGAAGAAGAAATAATGATGTTGCATTATCTTAGACAAAAATTTAACAAAACCAGGTCTTACAAGATGAATATAAAACACAAAAACCATCTCGACTACTGAAGATTAAGAAGACAAACAATTTGATAAAGAAAAAGGGTAAAGCCTTTTGTATTTACAAATGCTTGAACGATATTAACCGAAGCATCTTACAAGGCTTCTTCTAAAGGTTCATTCAGACCAAACTAGCATTCGCTATTCTATCCTCCACTCAACGAAATCAACGAATCACGTTTTTTGTAACGATCGAATTTCGTAGAGTAGGGGTTTAGAATAGCGAATGCTCGTTTGGTCTGAATGCACTCTTATAAACAACGTTGTGCTCATGTAATAACTGTAAAATTTAAAAAAAATCTTTGACAGGTTATTAAAAATAACCTATCAGAGACATGTGGTTGTCAATTTCACCGCTTTGGTTGGGAAAAGTACTTTAAAAACACATGGGCATTATTTTAGGGTATAACTTCTTTAAATGGTATGGATTGTGTGAATATATTTTGCAAATAAACCACTAGGTACACTAAAATGACTTCCAATTTGAAAAATGACTTTTTTGGCAACAAACCAAAAATGTCTAAAAACAATTTTGGTTAAATAAAAACAATATTGAAATTTGGCTAAACAGTGAATACTTATCCGTTCCTGTTCCTACACATCAGATTACGACTGCACAATCTTATATAGGGTGTTATCAAAATGTTGATACAATATATAATAAAACATGAATCTATTATTCATTTTTACTATGGGACCAGGTATGAAAACAAAAGGAAAAACCGACACTTCCATTGAAATGTGATTAGATAGGTTAACCAAAATGTATGGAAGCGTCGATTTTTTTCTTAAGTTTTCATTATTTGGGTCTCATAGTAAGATTTTGTTCATTAATAGATTCATGTTTTATTATTTTGTATCACCGTTTTCATAGCTGCCCGTATAAATTCAATCAGAGAACCGGTACACGTGCCATTTCCAGGCGGTTAACTACGATTGAATATGAAATTATGCAAACGAACGCATGCAACATTAATCAGATGCTGGTTGATTTAACGCCGGGATCGCTGTTGTGCGTGATGCACGGGGAGATTTGTACAAGCCTGCGAAAGTACCCGGATTGGGGAAAATGGAACGAGGCTTCGCATGTAGGAATAGTTACTAATTGGAATGAGGGTTTTCTCGAAAACGTATGCCACTAGTTGGCACCACTTAGCCGTAAGGTCCCGCTAAGAAACACAATTATCTAGCCCCAAAGAAAAACTAACTAGGAGGTATTCTTATTTTTTTATATAATTTTATTATCATCATCATCATCATCATCATCATCATCATATCAGCCGAAAGACGTCCACTGCTGAACATAGGCCTCCCCCAAAGATTGCCACAATGACCGGTCCTGCGCCACCCACATCCAGCGGACTCCTGCGACCCTCACCAGGTCATCGGTCCACCTTGTGGGGGGCCTACCCACGCTACGCCTTCCGGTACGTGGCCGCCACTCAAGAACCTTTCCGCCCCAACGGCCATCGGCTCTACGCGCAATGTGCCCCGCCCACTGCCACTTCAGTTTAGCGATTCGGAGAGCTATTTCGGTTACTTTGGTTCTGCTGCGGATGGTCTCATTTTTAATCCGATCACGCAGAGAGACTCCTAGCATAGCCCTCTCCATTGCCCTTTGGGTGACTTTGAGCCTTCTTATGAGGCCCATTGTAAGCGGCCACGTTTCAGTACCGTATGTCATCACTGGCAACACACACTGATTAGGCTAGTTTTCAGGTTTTAGTCAATCTCCGTAGCCTAGTTGGTAGTGAGCCTGTCTACGAAGCTGCTGGTTACTGGTTGAAATCCCGGCGAGGGCATTATTTGTGTATTTATTTATCACAAATATTTGTCCTGGCTGTATATGCATTAAAGATCTATATATTATATAACTATCTTTTATATATATAGGTTGACTAAAGCCTGAAAACTGAATGTCTAATACCTATAAGATTTTGGATTATGACAACATTAAAAAAAAAGCTAGCTCGAAAAGGTTCAAAGAGCAAAAACAAACAATTAAGTGAGCTTATAAATGTCAAACATTATAAACGACTGAAAAAATAAAGTAAGCATAACGTGGCAAAATGAGCAAATGTACATAAGTAAAATTATACTTCAGTCGGCTTTTGTTTTGACCTTTCAAAACATAGAAGGAACGTAATTATTTTCTCAAGAGGCATTGTAATGCCTTTAGAATACCTTAAGAAGCCTTTTTACGCCTTCTTCGGCTACCCACTTGTCTCGCTTTAGCTTCCGGTGGAATCGGTATTTACCGGTCTAAATATGTATAGGTAATGCTCGTATTCGTAAGACAAAGCTGAATTAATGATTGATTCGTATATGAACAAATACACAAAAGAACAGATAGGTGGGTCAGAATTCTTTTCGTTATGTCTTGCTTCATACCACTCTGTCACGCTTTTAGTTGCTGTTTCGAATCAGTATAATAAAAAAAATCCGGTGCACTTGTATTTCATTTTCAAGCTAGATTTTAATTCATACATCAAAAATTAAAACAAAACATCTCATACAAAAATTACAACTGTGTCACGTTTTTAGGGATGCAAAATAAGACAACGTAAACATATTTTACAGACAAACGGGTCTTAATCGCGTGAACTTACGTTTAATTATATCCTGACGTTTCGGGCATGACGTTACACCCGTGGTCGCAGGCAGACCCGTTAAGACCAAGTTTAAGACCCGTTTGTCTGTAAAATATGAGTGATATTCGTGAAAGTTTAAATCAATATACAACGAAAACAATTTTGACCCAGGTACTAAACTCAAACTCAAATTGTTTTATTTGCAATTATACGTATAGGTAGTACATAAGAATGTGATGGTAATACTTTTTTTTCAACTAGATAGACATCCCCAACTCCTCCTGCGGGTGTCGTAAGAGTCGACTAAGGGATTGAAGTGTCACTGACCATTCTACAAGATTGATGATGGGCAGCAGCGTCATCCTAGTCGACACATTACTGCGATCGCCAATCCGCTTGCCCAGCGTGGCGATTATGGGCATTTACCTCCTAATGCGTCTATACGCATAGTTAATAGGAGAGGCCTACGTCCAGCAGTGGACTATCATAGGCTGATGATGATGATGATGATGAGATAGACATCAGAGTCTTAGCGACAAAAAAGACGGATAAATGTAGGTTTAGTCTAAGGGGTGTCCATGTTAAGCAAATGCAAACGTGTGCGCGTGGCCTGAGTGCACGTCGCTGTTCAAATGTCTTAGGGTGCGGCTCCACTGATGCGTAGCTGTGCAAAATTGACCAATTACATTCTTCAAATTCAAAATTCGAAACACTGTGATGCGGTCTCATTGGCCGAGCTCCCACAGCTCCGCGTCAGTGGAGCCGCCGACGACGTTCGAATGTTCTGTTCTTTATTGTTTGAGTACCTCTGACACGTCGTCGGTTACCCGCTGGCGGTGCCGTTTCAGAGAAACCACCCTCAAACATTCGCGAACACTACATTCGAACGTCGTCGGCGGCGGACACGCGTCGGTCGCCGGCCGCCGGCCAGGAAACCAGCTATGCTATTCTCTTATTCACACATTCGACGCTGCGTTCGTCAACGAGCTCGACGCCTTGTCAAAAATCGTAGCTGTTTTATTTGACATTAGGAATCGAGGCTGTGAGCGAGGTTGTGGGCGAGTTCGTCGCTGTTATTCGTTAGAGAATACGAAGTTCATACATTAAACGTCAAAATCTCGACGCAGTGTAGTTCCAGCTCACGCCGAGTGAACTAATTTATATTTGTCTAATGTATACTACGCATATTACTGTTTAGACTAATGGTTACTAGCCATATATATTTCGGAAACCATAATTTTAGTTCCCTATTTGAATAAAACACTTTTTCTTTGTTTAACATCGAGTATTTTACATATTTTAGAATGTTCTTTTATTCTGTTGCGGGTCTCTTGAATCTAAAATATTAAAATGCGTTACTATCTAATTTCAAAGTATAGATAAATTAGGTTAGGTTAGTGTGTTGTCCAGGCGCGAAGCGCCTAAACTTCGCAGAACAGGGGGTCTGCATGGCAGACCCCCGTCGACCTCACTATTGTTCCCATATATTATATACTCGTAAGTAGATTATACACACTTGGTTTGCCATTTTTCGCCGAGCACTAGTGTCGTTTAAAGTACATTAGTGAATACCATTTTTAGGCTCGACGCTGCCGCAGCACTGACACAGCGCTGACAGCAAGGCGGTTTCCTTAGTGAATAACACTGCAGAAAAACCAGGGCCTTAGACACTTGACGCGCCGCTGCCCGCTCCGCCGTACTCTCCGCTCGACGCTCGCCACTCATGCCTTACGCTTACTGTCTCTTTGAGGATAAGAAAAGCTTAAATATCTAAAAATAGACAAGAATAGAGCTTTGTCTTTATTTTCCAGAAATACCGGGACGTTTTGTAACAAGGTTATTAGATAGGTATCGTTCATAAAGCACATTATTTTAATTATAGCTAACTTTATTGTAAGTGATTATAACGATAATAATTGGACGTAGTTAGTAGTAGACTCAAAAAAAAAAACAATCCACACTATTTTCTTATTTAAATATTTACTTGTTCGTTTTGATCGTGTTAATTATAATGGAAGATTCATGTGGGTGGTTTCTTTTTGCAAAACTAAGGCCATTGTACACTGTACAGTCGACATCAAAGATATAATTACGGCTCAAGTGCCAAAAATATCTTTAGACGACTCTATTGCTTTCACATTTAGGTCATGTAAATACAGTGTGTAAATCTAATACGGGCGATCAATTAAACCAGGCATGGGATTCATTAGTGTAATCATGGATTACAAGGTTTTTTTAAAGTTACTCTTAATAAAGACCCTACAGAATTTTTTTAAGATTTTCGGAGCAGCAATGTAGGTGCGAACATTTGTTATTGTTGATATGGCAGTTATGTCATCTGCTTTTGAAATTAGCTGTCAACGAGTGCTTAACTCGCGAATGTTGCTCTACATTGCGCGCCGAATTATTTTGTATGGAAAATTTTGTTGCTCTGATTTGAAGTAAAGGTTATTTGAATGTACTTATTATGTCGTAAACTAACACCCGTTAAGAGCTTCGCCCGTATTAGACTTACACCCTGTATATTTTTGGCACATAAACCGTAATCATATCTATGACAGTGACTGTACGATTCAACATGAAAGATGGGAAACTGTGAGCATCGCATAAAGAAGACATTTTAACAATCAGTTAATTGAAATTACGAGTCCAACTGTGTTACGTACAGTCGACTCTCGTTATTTCAAACCTGCGATAATTCGAACCTCTCTATAATTCGAAGCTATCACGAGTTCCCTAGAAGATCTCTTGCTATTTCGAAAAAATTCAATACATTTTTAAACACTCGGTAATTCAAACAAAAAAGTAATAGCTACACAATAAAGCCACGTTACAGTAGGGTGGTTCAAAAAAACATTTATTTTATTTTCCCATGGGGCACCCTCTTATTTTGTTACATCTGTTAGATTGATAAATTATACCAAGTTTCATAATTTTATTTAAACTATAAAGTGGTGCTCAACGCCTTTAATGTTTTTTAAATTGTATGGAATGTGAAAAAATGAAATAACTGTTTCTTAACTTTTTATTTTAGTTATTGCTTCTAGACTGTTTAAACATAGGATTTTTAAGTAACATAGTAGAAGTTAAGTTTTCTTTCTATTTTATAAGCTTATTTGAATCTTCGCCAAAAAGTCAACCGAATCAATAATTTATTAAAAATAAAAATTAGATGTATTTTTTACCTACTTGACTTTTAAATCCCGTTTTGAACAGTATTAAAGCAATTACTGACATAAAAATCATAAATATAAAATATTTATTTATTTTGGGATTCATAAAATATTATATTTTTCAAACGCATTGAGCACCGCTTTGGAGTTGAGATAAAATTACGAAACTTGGTATATTTTATCAACGTAATAGCTGTTACAAAATAAGAGGGTGCCCCATTAAAAAATATATATTTTTTTCCATACAAACGTGGACCACCCTAACGTTACAGCCAGCGTTAATTCGAACTCGTGGACGTCAAACATTCGACAATTCAAAGTTATGAGATTAAAGAGGCAAGTACCCTACATTTAAGAAAAGTTGCACGAGCATTTGTTGTTAATTACATATTTGTTTGCCACTCAGTTAAGGTACTTTTCCGTTGGCTATGTACAGATTAAAAGTTTACGTTAGTTATGAGTCCTAGAAAGTATAGATGCTTGATGGTTGCTGAAAAGAAGGACTTAATCGAAAAAGTGGAAGTAGGTGGGAAGAAAAGTAAAAAAAATGAATTTAATAAATAACAGTTGATTATTACTTAATACCTCGAACTTTAATTTTTTCTCCCGAATATTTCCGACCATTTGATATTTCAAACTCTCGATAAATCGTAATATTTGGATAGGTCCTTCGAGTTTCGAATTAACGAGAGGCGACTGTACGTAACTCGATTATGTTTTGGCGATTCGCGCAGCATATTAAATTTTGATTAAATGCTTTCATACCACCGAAATGAGCTAGAAAAAAAATCTTTAAATCTGTAATATAATATGACTGTTTTCAAGGTTCGTCTTATGATTATGAATATTTTTAATTTGATTTAATAGTTTTATTTCTTGGATTAGTAAAATACAAAAATACACTGACTGTAAATGAAACCAAAGGGTTTAAGATAAAGATCTTATCTAGAGAAAAATTATGAACTGGACAATAAAACTTGTTTGAGTTGGTCTGTTTTTTCATGAAGAATTAATATTCAATCAAATAAACAAACTTGAAAAACTAGAATGGCACTGAAAATATTATATTCTCGCTAGAATATGGATACTCGTATATTGTTACAGAAGAACAATTTAATGGTAACACTGCAAAATTAAAATCCTTAAGTTGCGTTCAGGTTCAGCGTATTAATAGCTGATAATTATGTTGCATGTAATACAACCACCAAATCACCAAATTAAAAATTTAAAACAACCTACTTCGACCGATTTCTACAAGATCCTATCATCTGTGGTTTCCATCATTGGTTTACTATCATCAAATCCTACTTTGTGAATGAAAATTCTTGCAAATGAATGAAAATTACCAATGAAAGCGCCATAGATTTACCTATAACATTTGAAGAGATCCCTCGATTTCTCATCTAACCCCAACTTGGTGACAACGGGACCATCGCAAGGTTATTTATTTATTTATTTTATTGAAACCAAAGCTTACACGACATTACAGTTTACACAAATGCGTCATAAAACTAAAATTAAAAGAGATACAGATAAAGAGGTACACATACAAAACCAACATTACATTAATTAGATTTAGGCGACACAACTGCGTGGCTCCATTGCGTCGTCTGAGCCCGCGTAGGGTTCGGCAGGTTATACTCGTTCGATCACAAAAATAAATTTTAAAATTTGTTGACAATTCTCAGAGATATCGGGTAAAAATACAACAAAAAAATCTGTCGAATTGAGAATCGGCTCCTTTTTTTACGCCGGTTAATATACGTATTTACAAATTTAAAATATGCCTCCATTTCTAAAATCATTTCTAGGTGAAACAGGAACAAACGTGCCACGCATACAAACATCAATCAAGTGATGTTGATTTAACGTCAGAGGATCATTGTTAAACGTGATCCACATAAGAGATTTAACACGCACCGGGATGTGGGGAACAATGGATATGAATAGAGAGTGGATAAAGCTGATACATGTTATTAAGTAATCTAGAAAGATGATTATATAATGATTATATACATAATGTAGTAGTAGTAGTAGTAAGCACTTTATTGTACATAAGATAAAATTCGACACAATCATAAAAAAAAAATACAAGGGCGAGCTTATCCCTATAAGGGATCTCTTCCAGCTAACCTTAGAGTAACTGAGTTGGAGAGTAAAATAATAGGATAGACAAACATACAATGTACAACAAGTATACCCAGGAAGAAACAAAACATGTAGGTATATTAATTATATACCATAAATAAACCCTATATAAATAAATATCGTTCTAAAAGATAAATACGCATAAGTATAAATAAATATATATATATGTGTGTATATATATATAAGTATATATACAGTATTCAACCTAATCAAACTATATTGGACAGCCAAAACTTCTTCAAATTAACCTTGAGTGATGCTACAGACTGGGATTGCCTAAGTGACAGGGGCAGCTCGTTCCACAGCTTCACAGCGTACACCGTGAAAGACTTATGCTTAATGTTTTGGCAGACACTGAAAAACCTGAGACGCCTGATATGTAGGTATAAGTCATACTCCGCTATCTTTAGGCATCTTTCGTGGAATATCATTTTTTTATATAAATAAATATCTTGGGACATTTTACATAAATCGACCTAGTTCCACGGTAAGCTCAATTAAGGCTTGTGATGCGGATACCAGGCGACGATATAATAGATAGATACCTAAAAACATAGACAACCATGACCAAGTAACAAATATTTGTGATAAATAAATACACAAATAATGCCTTCGCCGGGATTCAAATCTGGAACCTCCAGCTTTGTAGGCAGGGTCACTACCAACTAGGCTTCAGAGGCTGACAAAAACAATTAACAATGAAATTAAACATACCAAGTCACTTACTATAGGTATATAAAATTGGCAATAAAAACATTTTTTTTCTTTATTATTTTATTAAAATTGATCTGCTATTTTAAAATATTTGTGATTGGTCCATCGAAGTTTTGTTTGACTATTTTTCATTCGAAATTTGTCAAACATGATGGGTGGTGCGTAAATATACGTGGTGTTATAAAAATATTACTGCGCGGTGGGCAGGCCATAGGGTATTTTATAGCACCTCGCATATTTAGCACAATTTGCACAATCGTTTTTGGGGGTTATTCAGCTCATGTTAGTCCAGGGTCACGTTTCATTATATGTCTGCAAAAAATTAAACAATCAAACATATCAATAAAAATAGACCCGTACTCAGAACACCAGAGTCCGTAGCAACGAATAATCCGGAACAAAATTGCCTTCCTTTTTTCTGGGTTTGTCAAGATTAAGCGCTCGAATATCCAAAAATAGCTCGTGGATATTAGGTATGAGGATATTGAGTTTTCTTGACGATATTACTATTAAGTCTTCATCATTTTATCCGAAGTTGTCTGACAAGGCAATCAGTTTAGCAGGGAAATTTAAATACGTTAAGAGGCGTGTAAGTGTATTTTAATACACGTATACACGCTGTTTTTTGAGTCACTACTAACCTCGCACACATCGTTTATTTAGGTTATACAAATTGTATTTAACAACTTTTAGTATAAGAAGCAGAAATCGTGAAAAAAATCACAGCTGGTAAGCGCACTGGATGTTTCCAGTGCGCTTACCAGTCCGCTTTCCAGTGCGCTTGTCAGGTGGTCAACTACATCTACAAATCTAAGTCATACATTTTCGACGGCAATATATCGCGGTTTGTTAGCAAATTGTATGCTGGGTCTTCGCAACTGTAATTTTCAAACAGTATTTACAATACGATTAAATGTAAAACTGAATACGATGGATGTGCTTCAGATGCACCGGATGATTACAGCAGCAACGAGGATGCAAAGATCATTGTTAATGTGCATAGCGCAGACTATACAGGTTCGTAATCCCCGAAATCTACCTAGGAAAACGATAGGTAAATAAGCAGTGACATTGCAAGTATTAATGGTGTATTCCAGGCCATATTTAGAGTCGTTATAATATAAAATAGTCTACCATTCGGCATGGTATCAGAGGTAATCAAATTTTTAATAAGTTTTTAAACTGACTTCAAAAAAAGGAGGATGTTCTCAATTCGACTGTGTGTTTATTATGTTTGTCATCCTAACTGGTTATAAAACTTCTTTCTGATTGTAGCACATGCACCGTTTGCACATATACATGCACAGACCCCGTTTTGAAATAAATATATAGTAGGTGGGTTACAGCTTAGTTTATAAATGCAGATTGGAATATTAAGGTTTTAAAGAACCATTCGGTTCAAAGAGATAATAATTAGGCCAATGTATTTATGAAAATATAAATAATGTGTTTACGTGTTTTTGGTGAAGTACAGAAGGTGCATTCAGACCAAACGAGCATTCGCTATGCTATCCCCCACTCTACGAAAACAACGAATCACGTTTTATGTAACGATCGAATTTCGTTGAGTAAGGGGTTTTAATAGCGAATGCTCGTTTGACCTGAATGCACCTTTACTGAAAGCCAGTTGAAACTATGTTTTATTTTAATTTATTCAAAGTTTGATTATTCATCCAATCATTTTTAATTGCCTGAATAATCAACTCATTATTCAACCAACTGATCTCTTAAAAGCTCCATCTCCCGGGACCGGCGGCTATTTCGGGAACTGACCATAAATTTCAGTTTAATATTTTATGACTCTTGTTTACTTCTGTTGCTTTTCTTTTATGCTGAGCGAAGTGGAGTTTGAGGTATCCGGACATTAAAAGTTGCTGTTTCGGCTTCTGAATAATGGACATTTCTAACGCAAGTTATAAAAATGTTGCCTTCTAAGAGAAGACATTTATTTAGCATTGAATATTGTATGATCATGTGACTACCAATATTAGTAGGTAGGTACATACAATTCAACTGCCAGAATTGTTTAGACCTTGTTACCTCAATAATTACGGTAGTGTAAAAATAATGTACACTTATTTTGACGCATCTCTTTGACCAATATTTTAGGCGTGACCGTATGTTGAATAAAATCACGCTTAAAAGGTTGCTAGCTCTTTTGAAGTCGATTAAAAATACTGCAAACATGCTAATGTGAATTACATTTTTGAAAAAAATGTAATTCACAAAAAAATCAGATTATATTGACATTTCTCTGGAATTGTCAAAATGTCGTTTGATGCTTTGTGTATGTCTTCGAATTTACCTGACGATAAACCTACATGATTGGAAACATTTTCAAATTCCAATAGATGTAAGAGGCGCGACGAAATAAGTAATCCCCTGGCCAATGGGACGACCACTTATCTGGGATGCTACATGTGTGGACAACTTAGCGTCGTTCCATCTAGCCACCACGTCATGAAATTTTAAAGCTCCGTAAATGTGCTGGTCTAGCAACCAATCACGTATTTGTGGCGTTTGCGGTAGGAGCCCAGGATGCTTAGCCAAGTTGCCAATCGCTAGAGCTTGGTAGCGTATCGTAGTTTTCCCTCTCTGTCACTTTTATATTAGTGCGACAAAGACAGTTAGCTGCCTTTCGTTTACGATTGACGATTAAGTGCTAGCGATTGGCAACTTGGCTAACCACCCTGGGGCTCTGGGGCCGTGAAGCCGAGATTCCCATACAAATTTTAACTTCATTAAAAAAACATGAAGTCAACTTGTGACCATAAGGCTAGCTCGTTTCTAGGCCAAAAAATATAACTTTTCAGCATGGGATGTAGGCAGCAGTATTTTTAATCACTATCATCACTACATAGTAGGTATAGAATAAAGTCACTTTTTCTGTCCCTATGTCCCTTTGTACGCTTAAATCTTTAAAGCTACGCAACGAATTTTGATGAGATTTTTTTAATAGGTAGAGTAATTCAAGAGGAAGGTTTTTATGTAGGTATAGTACCCGTGCGCAGCCGGGGCGGGTCGCTAGTTAATTATAAAACTCACCTGATGATGTGTTTGCACCACCACAGCCCTAAAAACTATGGACGCGTCCTGCACACGGGTCTCCAAAGGACGCTCCGCGTACTTCGGGCATTGCCCATCACAAACTATTGTTCTACACAAAAACAACACTATCACCAACAAGTCTCCATTGGACATACGTCCTAGCACTGGTCGCAGCATTTTGACAATATTTGGTAACGTGTTAGGTTACATTTTCCTTTGATTATCTAACGACGTTGATGCGTTTCGTTCGTCGTCTTCGGTGACGTTTTCGGCTTTGCATGATTTATCTGGAACAATGTAAATCTTGATTAATTGTATGCAGCTTATTTTAAAATCATGTAATACTTATACTGTTCGTAGAAAAAAAAGTATAAACAATATATTGATTTAAACTTTCACGATTATAACTCATATTTTAAAGACAATCGGGTCTTAATCGCGTAAACTTACGTTTAATTATATCCTGACGTTTTGGGCATGACGTTACACCCTGTGGTCGCAAGCAGACTAAAACGTCAGGATATAACGCGTAAAGTTTACGCGATTAAGACCCGTTTGTCTTTAAAATAAAAGTATAAACAAGCCTAAAAACTTGGATTATTTTATATTTGAAACTTTTAAAAAATCTGCCAATGTGTTTGACGATATATTGTGTCAAAGACGTCAAATGACATGGAAAGTGAGACATATTTGTTTACACATTCTTGTTTTCTACTGACGTTTGTCATAGTTTATATCGTGTAATAAGTACCTAGTTTATTGATACATTTTTGACGTTATTATAATTATGTATCTACTTCTCGTAAGCTCGAATGAACATGCTCTTTTGGCTATAAACTATATCGAAATACACATACCAATTAGATACTACAAAATTGCCAAAAAAATATTACAAGAACTCACTCGAAACCTTAGTGTACGTACATATTATTACTATGTACCTAGTGGAATAGGAATGGTACATTTATGTGATAACCAGTGATCAGTTTTTTGGATTCACCCTCGCGGGATTTCGCGTATAAAAAATTACGGGTGTGACTATAAAAAAAATGAATACGATTCTATTACATTATGAACAGTAACATGGCAGATTGCATGGAAATACGTATAAATAATCTTTATTTTTCAAGTTACTACAGGAGACCCGCCGGGGGAATCCAAAAAACCGATCACTGATGATTACGCATCATCTATGTTGATATTATACTAATGTAATCAATTCTCCATTTACCTATTAAATATCATTGCTACCCTACACAATCGGCAATCTACGCACGAGTTCCTTGTTATTACCAAGACCTTCAGTAAATAGTCAGGAAGTATTAGTTCGTTTTTCTTATGAAATAACCTGTCTGATCCATTATCGCGACGTGTGATTGACAAGACGATTCATCTTGCCCTTGTTTCAACGAAGGCACAGTGCACACTCCACTACAGCGCCGAAACGATTTATTATTCGCTATCGATTCTTTTTTATGCTGCCAAGTTTACCTTTCAAGTGAGTTGCTTAAGTTAAACGTTAAAGGATCAATATTAAAAACAAAAAATTAAGCTTATTGATCAGATGGTGATAAACCACTCGAGTAATCTGATGAATTGTAGCACTACTTACATTAAAACATCACCAGATACAAATCGAGTAATAAAATGCCAATAGTTAATGGCCTTACAAATATTTAATTTTTATTTATTAGAAAATTTTGCATATAATACATGACACATGCAATCTAAAAGACAAATAATGTGTAGATATTTGTCTTTTAGATCAAAAATACTCGCCTTTATTCATAAGGTGTAATTATTTTATTACGTGTTCTTTCACGTTCCTTTTATGTCAAAATAAACTTCTATATTTTGTTTTATTTTTAAAGTCTATGTTTTGAAAATCGTCTAAAAAAACACAAAAATAGTCAGAACTTGTCAAAGACAATTATGGCTTAAATGTGTACACTTTCTTCATCTTAAAGCTTTGCATCGTTCTTCCAAAAACCGTGTATAAATATTATTACATTTAATCTACATTGTATAGATATTTAGTCAGCCGCCGTAGCCTTGTTGGTAGTGACCCTGCCTACAAAGCTTCGAAAAAGTTTCGAATCCCGGCGGGCATTATTTGTGTATTTATTTATCACAAATATGTGTTCTTTGGCTGTCTATGTATTTAGTTAAGTATCTTTGTATTTAGTTATTTATCTATATATTATATATATCGTCGCCTAGTATCCACAACACAAGCCTTAATTGAGGTTGATTTGTGTAAGCTGTCCGTGTCCCAAGATATTTATTTATAAGTCCATTCGCATAATACTGTGGCGCTTGATTTTTGCGCAACGACTCAGCACATTATCTGCCACATTACCCACCGCTTGTATCCGGACAAATGATCTGACACACGCAATATGGAAGCAGAAATTAAATTCTCATTCATCATCGTTTGGACACTTAAGTACTTCCATTCGATTAATGACTAGTTCATTCATAAGCCTATATACTGTGTAACGAATAACTACTCGTACACTATAAGTTATTTGCTTTCCTGAGGACGTAATAACAAATACAAAATATGTTACGTGAAAACTTGATTATATGAAGGGTCCACGGAAAAAAAAATGTCCAGTGCTTCAAAAACATCAGGGCAAATTCAAACCTGATTCTGTTAAAAGTGAGGTGAGGTTTTTCCTTCAGTGATTTGAATTGACTAGACATGTTCTTTCCGAAGACCCTTCATATTTTGATGTTTTCATCTACAGCAAAAAAATTATATTTTAAAGATAAACGGGTCTTAATCGCGTAAACTTACGTTTAATTATATCCTGACGTTTCATTGAGTCTGCCTGCGACCACGGGTGTAACGTCATGCCCGAAACGTCAGGATATAATTAAACGTAAGTTTACGCGATCAAGACCCGTTTGTCTTTAAAATATGAGTGTTAATCGTGAAAGTTTAAATCAATATAATTATAGCAAAAAAATCATTTATCGAAACAAAAAAAAGTTATGCTGTGTATTTATTTCGTAGCAAGTAAGTTTCATGATTCGGTTCGAATATGGACAGATTATTATGCATAATATAGACTCCATTTTTGTATACGGCGACAGTCGTTGGGGTTAAACTGAGGACCGATAAAGGAAGTTGTGAAAGTTTTAGTGTCTAGTTTCATAAATTTAATGTGATTGGACAAGATTACCTTGATAAGTGTGTAAATTGATAAATAAATAAATTTATATTAGTTCTACTTAGGAACATAACTTATTAATTGTTATTATAGGTCATTTGAAGAAATGTATTTATGAATGTCAGATGGCTGAAAATATATTTAGAGGGAGCAACATTTCGTGATAATGTGTTTTACTGAATTATAAATAATGTTTAATATTCCGAATAAATGACAATTCCAGTTCAGCCAAAAACGACGAAAGACTAAAATAAAGTATTTACCTAATACTCGTTGATCAGTTTAATGTATAGGTATAAATATTTTATTGCCTTTACTATAGTAGACAATACATAAAATACAGCTTTTCACTTATCAATTTGTAACTAAGTTCTGTTTCTAACGTAGTATGTAATCTCGATTATAATTTATTCAAGTTAAACATATGTGACACAAATTGAAAAGGTTACATGTACAGTATTTACAAGCATGTAGATACGTCTTTATGGATTTAACCCTTGAAATGAATCCTCTATTTCATGAATAATTAACACATCCTTACTGTTCAAACAAAAGATAACATGCCAACCGTAAAGTATACGTGACTTTGTTTTAGCTACAAGTAACGTAAGTATTAAGAACCTATATTTGTCTATTTACATACTATAAAAATATCCAAAATCGCTTATTTAGCCCACACACACATTATTAGTCCACTGCTAGACATAGGAACTCTACTCCTATTACGTACGGTCAGCTGTGTGGTGACAGAAGTAAGAATACATTTGTCAACTCCTCCTGCGGGTGTCGTAAGAGTCGACTAAGGGATTGAAGTGTCACTGACCACTATTTGAAAAAAGATTGATGATGGGCAGCCGCGTCATCATCATAGTGCCCAGCGTGGCGATTATGGGCATTTGCCTCCTAATGCGTCTATACGCATAGTTAATAGGAGAGGCCTACGTCCAGCTGTGGACTATCATACGCTGATGATGAAGTGCAAAAATATTGTATCGAAAGAATCATCTTTCTAATGTGTGTGACAAGATAAATGTGCTTCTTAACAATGTTGCAATTACCTGCTTTATAGCGATAAGACCCTGTTATGTACCTTTATGTATAATCTTTTGTTTTAACCATGTTTTCTTTTTTGTTAAGGTATTCTATCTATCTATCTTATAAATATGACAGCCTCATAACGGAGGGCCGCAGGCCCGACGATTCGTTTCTACAACATACGAAGGCCAAAGGCCGAAAGCCCGGAGCGTCCCTCCTTGGCGCACTCGCCTGCGAAATCTAAAACAGAGCTGAACATAATGAATGATCAGACCAAATGAACGGTCAGTGACACTTCAATCCCTTAGTCGACACTTAGGGCACCTACAGGAAGAGTTGGGGTGGTGACAAATGTATTCTTACTGCCGTCACCCCGCGGCATTGTGTAACCCATGCATCCTTATTTTTTTTAATCTAGTAAACAGCTTTATAACCTATAAGTGCAAGTATTTTACCGTAAACTGCTGTTCTCGTGATTAATAAAAAAAACATAAAAAAATATACTTGAGACATTTTTTTTCCACACTTAATTACATCTTATACGGACTCGGGTATCTTAGTATAGTCAAACATGGCAGTTGTAGAGCAAAAAGTGTATATTTATATTTAAATTCGTTTATTGTTTATTAAATAAAACAACTTGGAAAGAATAGGCTGACGTAAGAAACTAGATTTTTAGTTGCGAAATAAAAATTTCCTATGCAACATTTTCACAATTTTTTTCCTAATCCTTCTTCTCGGATTCAGTATATTTTTCTCAGAATCAGCCCCAATCTTCGTTCTTCTTCTTCTTCTACCTAGCGTTATCCCGGCCTTTGCCAGGGTTCGCTTTCCTGCTACATTTCCTCCACTCCAGCTCCAATCATCGTTAATTTAAAATAAACGGCTGGTCTTTTAGTGTCACTTTTTCGTAACAAAAAGCAATCAGGTGGCTGCCCTAACTAACCTACTAACTATTTCCGTACTTAAATCGAATATTTTTTTGAAACTCTTATTCAAATCAGATCCAATTTTTTTTGACAATACGTACGTACTTACGCGTAGTGTACTCGATAGTACATTGCAACAACATAATATACTTTGGAAAACCATTGAATAAGACCACGTTGCTAAAAGCTCGGAAAGTTATTAAAACACACAGACACACAGAATCCTATTGTGATCTGCAGTTACTATTCCCTCTAATTCCTTCATTGTTTTATCCATTCTGCGAGACAAATTCGAAACAAAAAATTCCGTTCGATTTTGTAGTGTTATATTATAGTCTCGCAAATGCGATGTTAAATTGTCATTTTTGACTAGTTAGGCAAGTGTAAAGAACTGGACAAAGAATAAACCATAATGGGAGTAACCATAACGGTATCATATCTGACATAGATTTTATAAGATGTTGTGATAGTATAAATAAATGAATATGAATATGAACCTGTGTCCAGTATTGGACTGAAATAGGTTGATAATAATGGAGATCGAAAGTGGGCATACATCTCTGTATAAACTTTAAAGGGCAGTACAATAGCTTCGTGTTTACTAACCAATAGGTAACATGGAAAGTTAAGACTAAACCACAGCCCATACATTTTAAAGTTGTACACCTCCCTTTAAATTTTGAACTACAAGCAAAAAATATTAAAATTTTGTATGTAATGCCCTAACAAACTTTACATTTTGTATGTTGATAGATTTTGTACATGATCATTATCTTATTTTGATGGACTTAGACTATATTAAATCTGGTCCATTGTCCCTCACCCAAAAAAAACACTCGTAGATCACGAATCCAGGAAAGTATTCGAAATATCCTTATGTAATTCATTAATATACGCAATATAATTTGTTTTCGGAGTTTTCTTTTCATGAATAACTATCACGGTTAATTAAATCAAAAATTAAAAAAATACACTTGCATTTTGTATTATACGATTCCATATACGAGTCCATGCTGTTTTATATACGTTTTTTTCTGCGATAGATATTCCCATCTATGATAATAAGTAAGGAAAACAGAAACAACTGAACATTTGTAGACCACGACTAATCAAACAGAAATTAAAAAGTTTCAATCCCTCTACCTTACCTACATTACGTAAGGGTTTCACTAAAATTAACACTAAGTACCTACCGCCGAGTCATTGGGAGGTTTTGTTGTACCTAATTGTTTTTGGTACACAATGTTTTTGTACTCAAAAGCTGAGAGCATTATGTTGGCAATTAGTCATGTTTGTTGTTGTAGCTACAAACGCTTTTGATTAATTTACTGTAGTAATTTTGTTTTATACTCTAGAGGTTTGAATAACAGGCAGGTAGAGTAGGACAAATCGGGGTATTTACGGGACGGTTATATAGGGTGTTCTACGAGCCACTGAAAACCTTGAACGGGGTGATTTAGTAGGCTATACTGAACAACTTTTAGTATGGGGCCAATCACGAAAACTAAAAAAAAAATTGTCTTTTTCATACATTTTGACCGATTTGGTCACGACATTTTATATGAAAAAGGCAATTTTTTTTTGAGATTTCTGGGTTAGCTCAATAGTAAAAGTTATTCAGTTTAACCTACCAAATCACCCCGTTCAAGGTTTTCAGTGGCTCGTGGAACACCCTGTATTTTAAACCAACCACAACAAGAGAAATTACACGTGTAAAGTTTTCTTTTAATACACTTCTACTGATAAAATAGCTCTTGTTTACTTGTATAATGAAACAAACTATGAAAATGTGACATTTCTCCATATTTTAGTGAAGAATGACTTGCTGCCTTCGAAATAGCAATGTACAAGTTACAGAACATTCTTTAAATTGCAAGAACATAACTCGAAAGTTCCCAGAATTTTTCATGACAATTTAATAGTAAATTCCCATTGATATTTTTCATATGACATTTTTTTTATACCGCATAAAAGTAAACAAGGCAATCAATATAACTCATAAGGCATGTATCTAGTACGATCTTGGTTTGATTAGATTATTTGTTTAATTTAGATTCCCGAGAACATTATCTGTGGAAGTTTCGCAACTAATGAAACTTCTCCTCAGTACAATGCTACTCGAAGATCACATTTTAACTGAGTTTCATATATTTATTCAAACTTTTCACTTAATAATATTCAAATACAAGAAATATAGTCAATACGAATGGAAACATAACTCGGCGCAATATTTTAAACAGAACTTCACTAGTCCTTCAAACTGGATGTGACCCTACGACCTTTGCGTAAACAAAATTAACGACTGTATTTATCGAGCACACACGCACTGAGATGACACTTCCAGAAAAACACCCTACATAATTAAGTTATATCCATTAGCAGGAGATCGTGCCAAATCAGCCATCTCTCGCTAATCCGTGGGGCTAATCCGTATACGCTGACGGCGCTTTCTGATCCTATCTTGAGGCTCTTATCCTTGGGCCACGAAGAAGCGCTCAGAAAACGCTCGAATTGGACAAGAGCGATGAGCGACTTCTTAACAGTGTTTTAGGGTGACACATAATTACACATTATCCCCCTTATTCATAAACGTTTGTTAACTTAACAAGCCGCTAATAATTGTTTGTCCCTTTTGCTCTTATGAACACATTGTTAAGACCGAAAGGGACAAACAATTATTAGCGGCTTGTTAAGTTAGCAAACGTTTATGAATAAGGGGGTATGTCTCTTATTCTATTGAAAATGGCGTTTGATATAAATAAAATCGCGTCCAATTTTATTACGTACGCATGTTTACGCATCACATACTCAACCAAACAGCCAATTTCTGTAGACAACATGTATGCGTGCGTTATTTAATAGGTATTTTACCCACCCGTATAAAAAAAATCTCATAAACTTGATAATTTTAGGTACTACCTATCACAAATAGGGAATAAATTATTATCTTTGTTGTTATGATTCTTTTGAAGAAACTGAAATAAATTATGTACATATTAATTTCTCCAGCATGTATACAGAAAACACTATCCCCCTTATTCATAAAAGTTTTTTAACTTAACACACCGCTAAAAATTGTTTGTCCCTTTCGGTCTTAATAATGTGTCCGTAAGAGCAAATAGGACAAACAATTATTAGCGGCTAGTTAAGTTAACAAACGTTTATGAATAAGGGGGTATAGATTTTTTGCATTTCAATAAAGAATTCAAAACTTTTTTAGTTTGATAAACACTGTTGCAACATTTTCAGATATGTACATAAAAAATCACACTAAAGTAAAAAAATGGAAATCCGCTTTCGCTAAAGTTTTAAAAATGTTTCAGTCTAAAAAACCCTTTGTTTTAAACGTTGTTCAAACTAAATAAAAAAATGTTTCGTTTTTCTATTTATACATGTTTTGCCTGAAGAATGTTGCGTTGTTATTTCCATTTTTCTCCTAGCTCCAATTTTGGCCGCTCAGTGAATTTTCCGCAACAATCTCAAGATGATTATCTAAAACGGTCAAGTCTCTGACTTAAAACCTCTAAGGGAAGATTGGGCGGGTTCGAGCCGCGGAAAAAGTTAGATGCGTCTACGATAAAAATGTAACACGAAACTATGCTATCCTGTCGAGTAAAAAAGGAACTACTATGTTAGAACACCGCGTTTTTGCTTGTTTTCTGAACTGGATAAAGTGGTATAAAGTTTCGGCTTACGGCAGATAAGTGGAGGGATTGGGGAGTTATAAAAACTGGGAATATTGGTTACTACATTTGAACAAGTCCTAACATGTTCTGTCATACTACGTGGTACGCATTGGAATTGCCGCTCATATACAGTTGAAGTAAGAATATATTTGTCATCACCCCAACTCTTCCCGTGGAAGTTTTAAGAGTCGAGTAAGGGATTGAAGTGTCACTGATCATTCGTTTATAGAAGTTTGATGATGGGCTGTAGTGTCAGTGTGTCAGGATAATTTTAGCGCTGTCGTAACTTTTTACACTCGATTCGAATCGAATGAAATATATGCGTTAACCTTTATTGCCTACATTATAAATACATCATAATCATATCATCCGAAAGACGTCCACTGCTGAACATAGGCCTCCCCAAAGATTGCCACAATGACCGGTCCTGCGCCACCCGCATCCAGCGGACTCCTGCGACCTTCACCAGGTCATCAGTCCACCTTGCGTGATCAGATTAAAAATGAGACCATCCGCAGCAGAACCAAAGTAACCGAAATAGCTCTCCGAAACGCTAAACTGAATTGCTATAAACACAGTTTTACCTGTTTTACCTTTACCTTTAAATATAGGCGTTAAACCCTAGACTATTTATATATAGGGTGTATTTGAAGTAATTCAGTATTATATTATTGATTTATGTAAACATTGCTTTGCTTAAATTACGTTCTTAAATGCACCACCTACAATATTTCTGCGTCGCCTCAAGTTTTAATCTGCTAAGCAATGTCTTATG